>BOPP01000162.1:2386214-2399141 GCA_017312745.1 Gryllus bimaculatus
CACGTCCCCTCACGCCTTCGCACGCACGCATTGACGCCCGCACGCGTCGTCGCTCGCCTGGCTGGCTGCACCAACGCCTTCCCGCCCGCTCGCACCAGCGGCGCGGCTGCCCGCACTAACGCGCGTAGACACATCGAACGAACGCGCTCACGCCTGCCCCAACTCCCTCTCCCTCTCCCACCTGTGCTCACCAACAGCTGGCCCCGGCGTTGCGTTTCTGGCGGAGTGTTCCAACGCCTCTCCGGTCTGCACAGACGCCATCCCGACTACTCGTTCACACGCGCTTCCCTCTTCCCGCATAAACTTGTCGTAAATGAAGTCCCGCGACTAAACATAGAGATCCAATCCAGCTCACTCCATAAGCTGTAATGCACAAACACATTCGGAGGAGGTTGAAGATAAAAGCTCATTTTCTTAGCTCCTAGTTTATCCATACGAAGGCTTCTTGTTTTAGTTTTCAGCTTTCCCCCAGTTGGATAGCTCTTAGTTTTTTCATAGATAAACTCTTTTTGTGGCTTCTAGTGTTTTGCCGATGAATGCTTCTTTTTTTAGCTTCCAGTTTTTCGAAAGTTGAACGCTTTTTTCTGAGGTCCTAGTGTTACCATTAATGAACGCTTTTTTGTTGCCTCCTAGTTTCTCCATAAGTGAACGCGTGTTTGCTCAGATTCCAGCTTTTCAGACTTAGACTTCTTTTCTTAGCTCAAAGTTTTTCCATAGATGAACGCTTCTTTTCTTCCTTGATTTTTCATTCATGCCGTGCCTTTTCTTAGCTTCTAATTCTTTCGCTCATTTATAATCCCTCTATATCACTGTCCCCTTCATATACAATCTGTTGACAGCTAACCTTTTTATAATAGTCAAGACTCTTCTTATTACAACAGCAATTACACTACATTTTTTTCTCGTCAATATTATCTTTCCTCTAATGCGAGACAATCTACCTTGCCAATTAGAACTCCTCCCTGAAATCTCACTTGCGCTATGAAACACGCTCATCAAACCATTATTGTTTGCAGTTATTTGTTCAAACCTCCCAAATGGGTATTTTACCTCCTTTCTCTCACAGATCAGGCTTTTTCAGTTTTTCTTAGTAACTTGTTCCGCTATACTCATTCTTTTCTGAGACCTTTATTTATTTTCTGGGCATATTTATCTATTTGCTTTGTATTACGTAGTATTGTGGTTCTTTCTCGCGTATTACGTATCTACGTACTCTCATATACTACGTACGTAGTACAAAGAAACTTATGTACTGCTGCAGCAAAAACATAGATTTCTGGTCAGAAAAAATATTTTAGGAGCTTGCTACCAAAAAAGTGGTTAAAATTTGTTTCTGTAGGTCGTTCTTATGCGCTGCGTAGTCAAAACCATGTTTTGTGAGTATTTGCTGCCGAAAAATTAGTTTACCGGGAAACGTCAGGCTGCCCGGAGAAGGCCGCTAGGAAATTGCAATATTTTAATTACATATAACCAAATGCAATAGTTAAAGAAAGTATTATATAACCCTTACAAATAATGCAAGAAAGAACGTGCTGTTGTTCGTAGCAGCACTAGTTGCCTGTTCTCCTGGATAATATTGCAGGTCTTGGTATCCAGGATATGCAAAGCGTACTGATAGTTTGTGATGCTGCTAAAATCATGTCAAGTACTACTTTCAACGCACGATCTATTTTTATTTAACTGTTTTCACTTTGATAGCTTGCCACTTTGCCTTGACGTTGACGGCCGTGCTTCGTTAAAACTGAACTGCTCGTAAAGTATTGTCTTCCAATTTTATGCTGCGATACACTTTATCTCAAACGATGTCTTCCGTTTTAACACGGTCATCAAAATTCACAAACGCAATGCTTGCAGCGGGGTTTATAATTTTGCGGCCCGTTATTTTTTGCATATTTTCACAACCGAAAGATTGTCAATAAAAGCCCTTTCAGTCAAAGTTGATAGTATTCTTCCTACTCAATGTTGTTCTTTCTATTCAATATTATTCTTCCTACTCCTGCTTTTGTGTTTCATAGATGTGACAAGTAAGAGGGTATGCAGGGAACAAACAAGAACCAATATAGAAGTAAAGACCTACATCTAATATTCCCTGTGATACACTGATTATTTACTTTCATCCAATTTGTATTATTTGCATAAACGTTCAGATATCAGTATGTTTGCTTATTGTCTGTTATTCGACGATCGAACCTGATTTAATTGCTTTTATATGTTCTTGTTCCACAGTTCCTTTTCATTCGTCACAAGCATACACAGTTCTATAATTTTATTTTTTAGTTGTCCAGTATTAGTTGTCAGATTAGAAAGTACTCTTTTAAGTGTTGTAAATAAATATGAATGATTATATTTTCTAAGTTTTATTACTTAATAAAGACAGCTTATTATATATTAATTTTGAGGAAAATTAATGTAAAATTTAATTAAATTAACTATCTGTAATGTGGTATGGTTACAAATAATTCATTTAAAACCATACCTTAAATAACATTTATATTTACAAAGAGAGATTTATGTCATATTTAGTTTATTTCACACATCTCAGTTGATAATTCAGCCCTAAACTCATTTATACATCAATAAACTTTAACAAATAACACAAAATGCTTGTTCTCACAAGCGAGGTATCAGTAAAAATTAAAATTCACTTTTCTAGAACGAGTTACCAGCTAGACATACGAATCGAATTCTCAAGAAGTCTCATTCACAAACCTAATGAAAAGTCAAATCTTGCCACGCGGTAATGACAGTGAAAGAGACGAACCCGCTCTAGTGTTATACATGTTTGGAGCATATCTAGTATTTAAAATTGTCTTAATTTCACTCAAAATTGCGCAAAAACTTCTCTTATATTGAAGAACTTGCACATGACATTACTTAAATATATAATTTTGTGAAAACAGGAAGAAGAAAAACAATATTTAAAAATGTGGTTCGTAGAGTATCTATCTATAAAAAATAACTTCTTCAAATTTCGAAAATTCAAAACATTCAAGAAAAAAGTCAGACCTGCACAATTTTTATAAGCATACTTCGCACTATCCAAGAAACAAATAAAGAAACAATTTGAAGCTATTTCTGAGATTATCTTGTTTCTAAAGTTAACTTTATTTCATGAAAAAACTACTCATATTATGAAAAAAGATACATAACATCATTTACAAATCGAGTTTTGAAGAACAGATTTAATTTTTTAAATCTCCAATGTTATAGTTGTAGGAAAACGCTGAAAAGTTAAAACTTTGGCCGTTTTCGTCTCACAAAACAAGTTTTTCTGACGAAAAATCACTCTTTTCGCTGAACGTTACTTCAGTTTTATTACACAGTTTAAATAGTACAGAGAAAATTAAAAAAAAGAAGGAAACCAAGACCCTTTGAATGACTTTTTGATTGTGTTTCTGTAGACCGGAAAGAGTAAATGAATGACGGATGGACAGACAGACCGGCAGACGGACGGACTGAAGGAAGAACGATCATTCGCAGATAACTCTATCCAAACTTTCCAGACAGAATATCAGTAGTATATTTATATACTAACCGTAATGCAATTTTAAAATGGCTAATGTGATGATTATATCAATTATTCTTGATACAAACAGGACATAGATGAAACTAGCATTAAAAAAATATTCCTCTACTGTTTCATTGTTGTTTTGTATTCTTTCCATTGCTGCTTTTGTACTAGAACGATTGTTTTAGTAAAATTTTTAATTTAAAAATATTTTCAAATATTTCCACATTGCTATCTTTATTCTCATAGCTCTTCCCTGTACAATATTCTGACATAAACAGTGAAATCGAAGTTTCAGTTTCTTTTCTGCTCTGCACTCAGGCCTAAGGCGAGGCCACTCCCGAAGATCAGGATTAG
The DNA here is from genome assembly GCA_017312745.1 of Gryllus bimaculatus. NCBI lineage: Eukaryota > Metazoa > Arthropoda > Insecta > Orthoptera > Gryllidae > Gryllus > Gryllus bimaculatus. The sequence goes on from BOPP01000162.1 coordinate 2,390,080, forward strand.
GAGGGGAAGAAGAGAAAACAACCATCTCAGCCGCACTGCAAAGCTCCTAAAGGGAGCACGACCCTCCACTCGCTGATCCCTACCTCGAAAACATTGACCGCCCCAGCGACTCAAAATGTATAGAATCCGCCGACGCCATACATATTGAAGGATTCAAAATATTTTATCTTCAGAAAGCGTTTTCGTTCGTTTTGCGGCCTCAAGCTTTGAGCCAGATTCACGAATCCAGAAAAGCCAACTCAAGAATATTGGCTTGCTGTCGCTTCTCGCCGCACGAAACGGCGACTATAAACTTGCCTCTCGCATTGTGTGTTTCGCCGCTCATTTGGTTGAAATTTATGTTTAAAAATAATTACGCAGTTTTAACTCTGAAATTGGCCGTCTCGCGTGGAGATTAAAATTAATTATTTGCGTGGTGGGTAACATAATGCGGGCGGCAGTTAACTTAGGAAGTGCCCAGTCTAGTCTACTGTCATCGAACTTCAGAAGACTCTGCTGCTGTTATTTCTGGCAACTTGGCGAAGAGAAAATACGATGATGCAATTAGTACTTTGCGCAGCCCGTTTTTTTCATTTAGTTTGTGGGCAAACGTTTCGTTAGCGGATGAATTCACACTTAATCTGCTCAGTCTACGCAAAGAAAGGAATGCGAGCGTTATAAATGTGCCTCGAAGAGAAGCTCGGAGTGTTTGTTTAAACAGTTCTCATCACTGATAAAATTAAAATATATATTTCATCTAAAACGGGAGAAAATATTCAATCAACATACCCACTTTCTTTCTGTTTGCTTGCTCGACTGAGAATAGTTAAATATTCACAGGTAAAAAAACTATAACGAGATTTGCATTTACACTTCCTATAATTTTTGTATCTTATTTGAAGGGTGGAATTATCAATTCACAATCATATTATCAACTTTAAATTTTTCAGTTTTAGATATAATTCAGTGACCATATTGAAAATATCTTCTTCCCCATTCCAAATTCAGTTTTATTTTATTCGACACGCAATCCATCTGTAATAAGTGACAGGTGCCTATTTCAAATGCGTTAAAGAAAGACACATTCCTTACACACTTTCACACGTTCCTTGTCTATGAACCGGACGCAGTCATCCGCCTGTTAATCCACAGCCATTGAAGTCGCGACGAGTCTGTGACGCAACATTGCGAATCCCTTGGACCGTGAACTCTCTGGCTGAGCGAGGGGTGCGCCAAAGAGCGTGCACATCAAACGCAGCGCGTGATCGGCACGCGGGGAGAGCAGCGACATGAGCTTCCGCCTTCTTTGCGCCTCCGCGCGCCTCCATGAACCGGAAGTGCGGCTCGGCGGTGCGAGGAACAGAGCCCCCACGCGTAGCGAGGTAGGCGGCGCGTGGCGGCGCGGGCGTTTACTTTTATTCAAGTCACAATTTCGAAACAAATAATTCTTATGAACTGTACAGTCACTAAGAAGCGTAGGTTCTATGCGGCTATCATAAATAAAAAAGAAAAGTCTAGTTGTATATGAAAATACCATAACTAGGCATGTCTTCATAGAGCAGTGAGTTTTCTCCTGAATGAACTGAGTCACATTCAAATCTTTGGAAATATTGGAAGCCGTTGGACATTGGATGTCTGGTGATGATTTGTCTTTAGAGAATAATTTAAAGAATTTCATGTTTCCGAGTAAATTTTGCAAAGAAGGTAATGTCGTTAAGGAGAGTGATTGTGATTTTGAAGGAATTTGAATTATTGAAGCTCTTCTTTCTTCAGATTTCTCTTTTCACTTCTCACCTAGTCATCTCTCATTTTCCCTCTCTCTTTACTCCTCTCTCCGTTTCTTCCTTACTTTCTCCACTTGTTATTATTTTCATTATTTTCTTCTTAATTTTTGGCCTCATCCGCTTTTATTTCTTACTTTGTCTCATTATTTCTTTTGTTTTTCTTGTGCCTTATTGTGTGTTATTGTTAATGTTTTCTTATTTATTGCAAGTTCTTTTTCTCATTGAATGTCTTTTTATATTCCTAATAATTTGCTTATTACAAATCAATACAGCATCATTATCAGCTAACTTCCGATTTTATTTTTCGTCTCAAACTCGCATGATCTTGGTAACGAAACGTGGTTTCTTTTCTTTTTCGACGGTATCTCTGTTATTCAGTCGCGTGTCGCTGTTACCCTTTTCGCCTGCAAATTCCTGTCACTCTCTCCTGCTCGTCTCGTCTCTCCCCCTCCTTAACTCAGCCGTGTCTCAAATCCCGCTCCAACTATCGCGGCTGTCACCGCCCTCCCCGGCCACGCCCCCGCCCGGAGACAGATCCCCGCCTTTGTGAGTTCATAAGTAATTAGCAGTTAATTTGCGGGCCGTCTGCGGCAAATGACTGGCGCCGTGCGTGGCTGCTCAGCCCCCGCCTCCGCCGCGCCGTGCCGTTCCGCGCCGCTTCTTGAGGCGCCTTGAGGGTTCTTAGGGGCGGCGCGCGCTTCGCTGCTCGGCTCACGTCACCCAGCACAGAGCGCCGGGCGGGGAGGCCGAGGGGTGGAAGGTGATGGCACGGGGCAAAGGGTGAAGGCATAGAGCGTATGAGAAGGGGCAAGGAGTAAGGGGGGACGGCATTTGGCGAGGGGCGAGGAACGACTGGTGAGGAGCAGGGTCGAGGGGCGGGAGGTGACAGGCAGGAGAGGATAGTGGGTGAGTGAGGGACTAGCGACGAGTTGCGAGGGAAGTGAGGTGTAGGATGAGGAAAATGAAGCGAAAGACGAGGTTCAAGGGGCGAGGAGCGAGGTATGAGGGGCGAAGGGCATGGAGTGTGGGGCATAGGGCGAGAGGCGAGGGTAGTGAGGTTGTCGGATGAGATGCGTGCAGCGAGAGGCGAGGTTCAAGGGGCAAGGAGTGAGGAATGAGAGGAAAAGGGCATGGAGTGTGGGGCATAGGGCGAGAGGCGAGGGTAGTGAGGTGTCAGATGAGTGGGAAGCGAGAGACGAGATTCGAGGGGCGAGAAGCGAGGTATGAGGGGCGAAGAGCATGGGGGAGGTGAAAAATGTGGGTGAAAGGCTTGGGGCGAGGGATGGGTAGAGTGTGGAGGCGCTATCAACGGGCGAAGGGGTGTGGCTGAGGGTACTGGGCAACAAGTCAAAGGTGAGGGGCTAGGATCGTAAGACGCAAGGTAAGGGGCATGAGATCAGAGGCGAGGGACACGGACATAGCGAAGGCGCGTGGCGAGGGGTGGAAGGTGAGGAGTGTGACGAGTGGCGAATGCTGAGAGATGGTCATGTCGTGGGATGAGAGACGGGGTGACGGGCGAGGTGCGAGGTACGATAAGCGATGCGAAAGACAAGGGACTGGGACTAGGACGAAGAGAGGATGGCAAGGGGAGGAGGCGAGAGGTGGTGGATGGGATGGGACGAAGGACAGGCAGCGAGATGGAGGGGGTGATGAGGAAGCAAGAGACTGAGACAGGGACTTGGCCTGAAGTACCAGGGGCGAGGAACGACGAGCAAAAGACGAGAGACAGCGAGCAAGAGGCGAGGGTCGTGGGTCGTGATGCGAGAGTTGAGGGGTACAGAGAGAGAGAGTTGAGCCTACAGTGCGGAGAGACGGATGCAGGAGCAAAGAAAGCTGTGCAGCTTTGCAGACGCGCTCTTCCACCATTTGTTGTTTGACACAGCGTATATTCTACGCGCTTCCGTTTCATTTCCTTCATTTTAAATATTTATCGCTTCCAGGAAACATAACACTGTTCTATGATTCACGTAATGTGAACCGTTTGGAGTACAGTGTAAATAGGTCCTGTATATAACATGGTATAAACTAAACAGATTCTAATCTACATTATTTACAGCATCTAAAATGCAAGATTCTTAATTTTCAACACCATAAATTCATGACAGGATGGGTCAAATATTTAAAATCCCAAGACAGGTTCTTAAAATCAAAAAGAACATTTTCAAACTGGTAAACAAAAGCGTCCCGTAAGAGAATGACTACAAAAACTAAAGTTTGTCTGGCACAGAAAAATTTGTCAACCAATCAGCGAGGTGGAAAGCATGAACATGACTTAACAGTATTAACATTACTTTATCTAATTTGTACAAAAAAAGGAACGTAATGCTGATTTCTTCGACATAAAAGCACGTTTTGAGATCTCTGATCTAAAAACTGGATTTGTCTTTCTTTGACATGAAGTAATTTACTTTTTAGAATCCGTAGTGTGATCATAATTCACGTTTTGTAGGTCTTTGATTCCACCAAAAACGGTTTCGCAATATTTTCGACTATCCATCTCTCGGAGAACAACAACTGGCTAAACTGAACACAAAATTGTCAGCAAAAACGCAGAAACGGCATTTCTCCGGTAAGCTTTGCCATAGCCTCCTCGAAGTCCTCTAAAATTGAAACAGAACTTTTATTATCTAGGGGTGCTTTATTTAAAGTCTATTTTTAAGTTTATTTGAAATTTTCTAATAATTGTTTAAATATTTTTAATTTACAACTTTTTACTTGGAAAAGAGCAATTAGGGGTTTTCAAAATGGTTGATGTTCTACATTCACGAAATTGTCTTAATATTTGACAATTAAAAATGTTGAGTTAGTTGAAAAATCTATGTGTACGAAATAGGATCTCTGAAGTGTGGGGAAGAATTTCAGGTGTTTATGATACTGGAAAGATATAAAGTTTTCTTGAGATGATGTTGTGTTATAACATTATGATAGAACAACGCCTTCTTCTGCAATTGAGTACTCTAGTAGTTCTTTTTAACTAAACTCCCACTTATACAAAACGATATTTTCAGTCTTTTCTTTCAGTATCAATTCCATATCAACGATGTGTTGGGATGTTATAAAATAAAACCCAAATCTTCTGGATCACGAACTTCCTTGTCATTTGAGAAAATTGTCGGATTTGTTATCAATAATTTCAGCTCTATACACACTTGTCATCCATCTTCCTTTGCGGATCCCAAAATCGTATTTCCCCTTCTGTATCTCTGCTCACTCTCTTTTCGAGTTCATTTTACATTCAGGCGAGCAGCACTGCCAGCCTGCACAAGCCGCCCGTTTCGGCAGAAGACTGCGCTCGCTGGAGCAGAGAGCAGCAACAGTGAGCAGCGAGATCGCAAGCGCAGCGATAAAGAACTTGGCGAGGCCGTGTTTCCCACCGAGCACTTCTTGTTTTAAAGGTGCATTTTCTTGGATGTTTCTTTTAATGGGGCGGAAATTCTTGCGGCGTAATAGGTGTGTACTTTATTCTTCAGTTCTTGCGGGCGGGCAATCTCTCTTTACGGCGCGCTCTGCCCGCCCGCATGAAACGAGGGGACGTTTTCTTTATAGCTTCTGCTTTTATCACGTTTACTTCCAGATGGCGTGCACCGCTGTGGCCCGCGGGAGGCAGTGTTGGCGTTATGCATCGTGTATGTTTAATGTTGAGAGATGGTGGAAGTGGGAAGGCGAGCTGAATCTATTAAGCCGCCTCGGCTAACTGGGCGTTTAACTTCCTTCATTTTTTTTGCAAACGAGGATGGAGGAGTCAAAGTTTCTAATTTTCATACTCAAGGAGAGAGAGAGCCAAGAAACGGTGTAAAACAGCAATGGGGAGTTGTTGGAAACCGGACAGCTGTGAAAATATTAGCTCCAATCTAATAAAATTAGATCGACACTATTATTTTTCTTAAGAATTTTGAACTATGATTTTTTTATATTCAGATTGTTAATGAAAATTATGTGTTATCAAATTCAAATTCTACTTATTGAAACTAATTACTAAACCACTATTATAAAATTGCCCAATAACAGGGTTGCTTCTATGTCAACTGTATAAAATACTAGGGTTAGGAGACTATTTTAGTCCAATATCTTAATCACTTATATTATTTAGCTGATCACATTCGACCACTACTCTCTAGCTTCAACATTTTGCGAAGTATCTTTAAAAAATATATTAATACCTTCATTGTTGATATCAGTTATTATTACTACTTTGTTTTTCATGCTGATTAGCTATGTTACATCCATTTGGACCATGAGATAATTAAGTTTCAAATAAGCAACATGATTTTTTGAATTAACGTGTCGAAGTATCAGGTATAGTCTTAAAAATTGAAATACGTTATTGTAGATGCTGTTTATGACGTATTACTTTAGACGTAATTCCTAATGGTATTTTCGGAAAAAATAAGTATTCTTCAGCGTTAAAAAGGAAGATAATAAAAAAGGATGATGCATAATTTTGAAGATAACTCACAATTTTCGATCAAATTTCAATTGAAAAGTTACTGTTTATCAGAGAATGGTTACCAATGACAGTTATTGAGATTGGAATGCACTACATTCAGTTTTTAAATTTTTAAGTTCTGAAATTATGTATTCAAAGTCTAAAATAAGACATACCGTAGTGGTGGAAGATGCTTAAGACGTACTTCGTACCTGCTGCTAATATCCTCCCAAGATAAGCTAGCAACGATCTACTCCATAAACACACCATAACCACAACTCACCCACCTTACATTAACGCGCCGCGCGGCCACGTCGCCAAGCAGCTTCCTCCACGTCGTCGCGGGAGACACCCAAGGCAGCGCCGAGGCAAATAACAAGGCCCGTCCTCGCTCGCATCCCTTCCCGGGGCAGGACGCCGCCCCGTCCTCGTGCCCGCGGCCCCGCTGCCTTTTCTGGGCGCGGCCGCGTTATTATGCTTCGATGAAAATGTTTACTGCGAGCATAAAGCGTTATCCCTGGTCCATGGCGCGCCCTTCCTGCAGCGGGGGCTGAGAGGGGGAGAGGAGGTGGGGGAGGGAGGAGGGGGTCGGCGGCGCGGCCATGTTTACGAGACGTTACGAGCTTCATAAGCCGGCGGCGGCGGCCGCCGCCACCGCTGCTGCGTTTTAAGTGCACCCAAGCAGGAAGCGAGTGTGCGGGGGCGAGATAGTAACCGCCGCCCCCGCAGCAGTCGGAGGTCATACCAGCGGGAGTCGGGGTAGCAGGTTGGCGAAGCGAGCTTTACGGTATGGAGATCACGGTGGCGCGTGGTGGGAGCGAGGAGGAATACGGGGGCGGACGGAGGGAGGACAAGAGATAAAGGTCATGGTGCGAATCCGGTATTGATGATGTTAGGGGAGGATTGAACCGCACGTATGAATTTGTAGTGTGGAGATAATGGAGTGCAAGGGTGATAATATGGAGCAGAGGGATAGAGTTCAATTGTTAGGGTATTCTAGCAGGTGAGTGATCTGAAACGTATCTAACAGTGTAAGTCCATGATTATACGAAATATTCGTATAGAACACATTCGATGTTCATATAACAGTGGCGTTCTAATGCCATTCTGGTACACGAAGAAAGCCAATAAGGGATCGACAACGGATCTCAGAAGAAATCACAATATAGTTCAAGAAAATTGTGTTGTTGCTAAACACTGCATTAATGAGTTTCCAGATAATAATACCCTTAGATATTAGGGGAATGAAAACGATTAAAAGTCATCGTGTTATGAAAAGCCCTCTTACAAAATGAGATCTCAGTGTATTGTGCTGGTAGTGCCGATCCACAGAGACTAGACATATGGATCAATGGCAGACTAGACATATTATAAAACATGAAAATAAATAATCATGACTGAACCAGAAATGAAGAAAACGGTGCGATATAATTCTCGACCTCAGAATACATCTCCGCAAGCTCCGTTTGATCAATATGCTTGGATGGAGGGGCAGAGATTTCAACGCCGGTAAGCTTAACGCAGTACGTGCCTACCTCTCTTCAAGGCACCCGTTGTAGATAGAGGTTACCATGACGGCGCCCGTGATAAAGCCGTGAACAGGGGGGACACTGCGCACGTTCTGTGGTAGCCTTGATGGTGGTGGTGGTGGTGGTGGATGGTGGGGGTGACGGTAGGGGGTGATGGGCAGAGGGCGGCAAACGTCAGCTCAGCGGAGCGGAGCGCGGACGTCGCGAACAGGGCGACGGGGGGCGGGTGGGGCGGACGGTCACCCACAAATGAAGATTAATTGTGGCGGCGACGGTGCAGGACGACTGCGGAGGCAGCGGCGGAGCGGAAGGATGGGGAAGGGAAGGAAGAAGAGGCGGAGAAGGAAGAGGTGAAAGCGAACGGAAGGATGGGGAAGGGAAGGAAGAAGAGGCGGAGAAGGAAGAGGTGAAAGCGAAATCGCGGAGGTTGGGAAGTGACGTGGCTGCGGTGGCACTGGAATGCCGAGAGTGGTGGCTGTCATGTGAACACTGAAGGAAGGGAACGATTGTCGGTTGGGATCCAACACTGGGAAGGATTCATTTTCGTTCGCTGTCAATGAAAGGAGAGAAAAGTTAATGTAAAATGAAAGTATCACTCAATGGAAGGAAAACTGAACGAAACCAATCTCGAAAAAAGTGTTTTGATCTGTACTTTGGATTTAAATCAACTATTAAGAGTGATATGAGGAAAATGTGCTATAATGTTTAACTTTTACTACGCCTTTGTTAAATTAAGATGATACACTTATTATAAACTAGCCGAAGTAGCCCGTCTCTGTATTTTTACTCAGCCTGCACTCTATACCCTTCAACTCAGTTTTTCGATACTCGATTTTTAGTTCAGTTTTACATTACTTTATTTTGCTATTGCTTCTGGTATAATAAATTTATTCTACCAAAATGGCATTTCATACTTATGTTAAATCACAATCCAACTCTTCTTTCCAGAACACTGAAGCCATTTCCCTTGAGTTGTGACAGACCACTATATATGATTGTGTCTCTGACATAAAACCTCTAGTGATCATTTCACAGGAAGCCAACAGACCGTGGAGGTCAAGGCAAAAATAAATGGAGACAAACAGGAAGAGAAGAGTGAAAGCAACGGGCGCATGTGTGGGAGACAAACAACGACCCACACGAACAGAGAAAATCGAGGGTTTCGGGTCCATGGAGGGCCGCAGATAAAGGAGCGCGCGCGAGAGAGAGAGAGGGGGGCGGCTGTGTGAGTAAAGGACCTGTGGAGCGGGTGGGAAGGATCCGGTTATTCTCCGCGCGTCCCATATTCGCGTCCAATTTAATTAGCTAATGCGTCACGGGGTCGCGGGCGGCGGGGGCGGGGCC
>BOPP01000162.1:2412123-2424500 GCA_017312745.1 Gryllus bimaculatus
ATTAGATCCGTAAGTATAGTGCATGCTTTTTATCTCAGGGGGCGGCGGTATTCTTCCCCGCTGAATGGAGAGATCCGGTGCCGACCTACGCGTCGACTTGTGGAATTTCCTCGTCCGAGTGTCTCTCACCAGCGGGGCACTTTCCCAGCCAGGACAAGCTCTAAGCTCAAGACCGGTGTCGCAGGCGGGTGTGGTGGTGTAGTGCATGTGAGTGTAGGAGTGTGTAAGTAAGGGGTGAGGGAAGGACATGTAAGCGGAAGGAAAGTTCGCGTGCGTGTTTATTTGCGTATTGCTCCGGCATTAACATGTTGTTGATTATAGTAACCACGGAAAAGCAGAGCAGCCGGCCGCTAGAATTCTTCTCCAGACGGCAGCAGAATTAGACTTAGCTGCATATCTGGTGTCAAAACTCCTACTACTCTTAGGGCTCGAACCGTAGAACCTTCCAGCTAGAGGTGTTGCAGGTACATCAATTCCCTGCCGGTGCCCTGAGCCGGTGTTTTTTACTGCTGGAAAAGACAAGTTTGTGAGTAAGTGGTTTCCTTTTCACAACTTGGCAATCGTGCCAGGTTGACATGACCACTGCTGTAAATCGCGTACTGTTTCTCCCCTCTCTTATTCGCTCTATAATGGTGCGCCTCAAAAATGGTCCTTGAATGCCACTATGTGTCAGAGTATTAGCAGAGAAAATGACGAACATCACACGACGAATTTCGAAAAATCCATTTTCTTTTCAGTGTTTAAAGTTTTGCGTAGTTGACACCACAATGTTCTACATAGTGTGACTGCCTCTTCCATCTGCCCGTTTGTCTTGTACGGAGTGTCTTGTATCGTAAACGGTGCTCACAGGTGTCACCGTATGTATTAAAGTGGAGTCAATTTATTTAGGTATTTAGTTGACCCTCTAAACTGTCCTCACTTCGAGTCCATGTTGTCCACTGTCCATACTGTCTACTTCGTCCCCAGTGTATGCTTCTCTCTCCGGGCGCAGACGGAGCTAAGCCAATCTTATACGATTGCTGTTGGTGCATGAAAAAGGAGATGGCAGGTGGTGATACTGATGTGAAGATGTATTGGGGTGGCTAAAATTTAGTATCCTATGGATTGACCATTGAAAGACAATACGATTTTCTGGAAAAAAAAGTTTGATTTTCACAATTTGGCACCTGTGCATACACACTAAAATATCGCACGGATTGCAGCGAGGTCCCACACGTATCTTACAGGTCCTTTTTGTGCACCTTGTGTATTACTTTTTCGGAAGACTACAAAAAAACAAGTCAATACTTTTGATTTGATGAACACTCGTAGCCGGAACAGTGACAGTGTGTGCTAGAGGTTGGGAGAAACCGAAAGGCACTGAGAGAACAGACCGAATGTAAGAGCAATATTGTTCCCGCTAACTGCCGTACCACTTCTTACAACATACGGCAAAAGAGAACAAATGAGGGGCAATGTACATATCTAACGCAGATGGTAGTCGTACCGAGGGGCTGACCAAACGGATAGAGCAGCCGCCCGGGCATCGCTCAGCCTGGAATTCTCTTTCGCGCACACATCTGCCGTCGCCGCTCTCGGAGCAGGGGCGGGGGCGTTATGGACGGCACTTTTGTCTTTTTCGGGGGCCCCCACGGCGCGGTGCTGTGCGCGCCCATCGACGACGTAATTTCGAGGCGAGGGGGTGGGGTGGGGGGTGGACGGTGACAAGCGAGCGGCGTGAAGCGCGGCGAGCACCAGCGGCCGCTCACCAGCAAACAGGTGGCAGCCGCGCTTGCGGGTTGCGTGCCGCCGCCAGCTGCAGATTGTGCAGTTCGCCGAGGAAGGGTTATTTAAGGGAGAGTCACGCGAACTTCGGGTGATGCTAGTTGAAATATCCCGGTGTTGTCTGAGTGTACAGGGGAGTCATTTCATGGGGGAAAAGCCACCACCGCCTTGTTCTCATTTTCATGAAGTGTAATTATCATGTGACGGTGACATTAACAATTCAAGCATTTTCTAAAATAATTTAGCCGAGAAACGTTTCATTTCTGCACAATAGTTTCTGGACGATTTCTCTTCGTCTACAACGTCCAGAATATTGTGATTACAATGATTGAAAACTCTGAGATTAGTTTTAAGTGCTGCCTAAGAAAGTAGTTATTTGCGCATCAAAGGAGCTGTAAGGGTTCTAATGATCTAGTGGCGAAAATCCCGAGCATATATGTCCCTAGAGTATTAGAAAGAATGAATACCAATTGGATATACGTGATTTTATTTTGTACATAATTTTAATTATTCAGATTTATCTACTAATTAGTTAATTAGTAGTTGTGAACTTGACTCGGTCTCTTTCTATATTTAGTCCCTTAATTCTCTTTCACAATTCCTTCTCTTAATTTCGTAAATAAGATAGCGTGCAGCACCGTTCAACTATTTTCATATTTCTTTCGTAACCCCGATCCTCTCGATTCATGTAAGTTATGCAGTGCGTATCGAACTTAGTATCGAAGACAATAACAAGCAATAACGAATAAAAAAAATTTTTGTATATAAACGAAGAAAAAAGAAAGTCTCTTAGTTGAGGAGTTGGGTACAAATTACGACAGTCCTGTATTGCGTGTAGTTCTGCATTCGCGACTGATTTTTAACCGTCAAAATCTTAGCTCATCAGTTGGCCGTGATAATTATAGTGCACACTCTGTTCACAAATTACGGTTATGATTTCTGGAGTATACAACAGTGCTTCGAATCTCCAAAACGCGCATTACGTTGCAATTTTGTACAAGCTGTGACCAAATTGAAAAATTACAAAGAACACTTTCTAAGGAAATCAGTGCTTCTGTGGGTAAATCGGCAAATGAAATATTTTGGCTAATATTGAGGAACACATTTTTTACATAAAATGATGCATCTGTGTATTTATACCGGTCTTGAAGTAGATATGGCACATAAGTAATTCTATCTATAGTGACATTTTATCAATATCTAAAGTGTAAGACCTTTTCTTTGCATCCCCACCACTCACCTTCAGCTCCACTCCACTCCGTTCCACCCCCCCACGTAGCCCCCCTTCACCATTCACAGCCGCCTATCTCGACCTTTATTGCTTCAACCCGCCTCCCTCTTCCCATCAACTCCCGTTTCCCACCCATTTCCCTTGCTCTCACCTTGTTCTGCTGGCCTTACTTCGACATTGATGTTTCCATCAAACAACCCGATCACGTCCTTGCTCGATTTGCAAAGCTCAACCCCCCAAAATACATTGTTTTTCTCAGGAAAATAATCCAACGCCGTCCCCGTTCAAATGGCACTGTTTACACGTCGAAGGAAACTCCGCGCTAATCTCTGTAAGCTGAACCGGGAAATAGAAACGCAAAACGCTCTCGAAATATAACGAAGAACGCGGGATTCGTTCGAAAGTATCTTTCCCTGATGTTTTCTCTCAAATATCGTAAAACCGAGTTATTTGTATATGCTTTACTTATTTTATTTCATGTTTATTTTCTTTTTAAATTTCACCTTGTATAACATTTTTGCCCAGGGATAGGAATACTTTTAATGGCCAATTCTTTGCCTGTTTTCATTTTTTGCTGATTTACTAAATAATTATGTTATTTGTTGTTGATACCAAAAATGTGAAATGAATTAATATAAACGAATTTTTATAAACTAGCAAATCTCTCTTAAGGTAAATATCTCTTTAAAAAAGACCAGAATCTGTCTGTTAGAGCTAATCCGAATGAAAGAATTGAATGAAAATATTGCTCTCCCTCGGTGAATGCAATTACTAAGTTAAGATTCTTTCGATTCAGAATGATTAATTTCACTCTCAATCGACAATTTCAAATAAGACTGAAAGAATATATGAATTTCATTTTAATGGGTAAATTCTATGCTTTAGGGTAGCAAATGGTATTTATTATCACTTTTGAGGTAATATCTGTCAGCTGTTTTTTCTAAGGTCAAAAAGATTGTAAAGAGCTAAGTATCCAGTGACATACCGCCTTCCCGGGGCATTTTTTTACTAAAATCACTTTTAAACTATCTGCTAGTTATTCTGCATGCAATGCATACGAACCCACGAAAGGTATTTATCTTGCTCGCGATCTTAGTATGCTCTACACTTTTGTTTAGACCCTTAAGAACACTCATCTCCGTACTCGTCTGCCTGCTTCAGTCACGAACACACGCTTCTCTCCGCTCGCAGTGGCTTGTTTCGCTCTCCGCTAAACTCCGCTGGAGAAAAATGTCTTTCTGGCGTATATACTCACACCCATATATGCTTGAATACTCACATACATATATGCGTCATGTATCTGAGAACATCAATTTTTCTTTTAAGTGATTGAATAGGTGTTACTGTTACTCATCAATTTGCAGAGATAGCTACCTTGGGAATATTAGCTAATGGAACAATAAATGTGAAAGTGTTTGTTTAATAGTCAATTGTTTTAGTATGGAGGATATATTTCTCTGCATGCTTTGGATACCTTCTAGGAAATACACGAAGACTATGTAACCAAGTCTGCGTATTCAAAAATACGTGAAAACTTCCCATTTTGTAAAACAGCTAAAAGAGCATAATTACATGGTTATTTTATGTGAGTAAAAGTCAATGGTATTTTATTATATCAATAAAAAATACAATTTTTACAAACATATAGTTGCACATTACTCAAAATTTAAATTTCTGCAGTGACTTCAATATTGTTTTGTTTTATGTCCCACTCATTTTTTAGTTTCAAGCTTCGATAATAATGTAGGTCCTACAATGTCTCTGGGAGAATTGAAAGCATCGTATAAAATGCAAAATTTTGTGCGCAACTAGTTCATCTGATATGCAGATTGAACACCAGATCCTACATTTCCCGCGATTCCTGTCCAGAGCGCTGGCAATTGTTTGACGATAGAGCGATGTCCTTCGGCTATTTGAGAGAGATCGTGTTTCCACTTCGCTGCGAGCAACTACGTGCAACAGAAATTCTAAACAGAGGTGCTTCGTAAAAGCTACTGCAGCTAGTACAGCCTTCCTCGCCCACAATTTTAACTAAAAATATTTGTTTCGTAAACAAATGAAGACGAGAGCAAAATATTGTTATTGAAATGCTGATATAATCGCAACAATTCAAAGCCAATATCGAAAAACACTGTAGGTTAAAAATGAAGTGCAATGCAAGTAGCAAAAAATATAATTTGGAAAATGAGAATTTCAATGTGTGTAACTTCCTATTGACAGTCTTTTAACTCATTAGTGTAATAATATTTTCATCCATAATCATATGTTAATTTTTGTTACATAAGTAATAAATGAGCTACCCAATCGAAGTAAAAATGTAGAAGTGGCTTTATGAAGTTGTATAAAGCAAAGTTTAAGCACAGGAACATGATATGTACAACTAATAACTCACAATATACTATCAAGCATCCTTATTGCACCTTAATGGCAAATATCATATACTCTGAGTAATGTGGCCTACAAGATTAAAAGAAGTAACTATGTTAATTATATATCGTTAAAACCATCAACGTCGTGTCATTTCCGTATATATCGCAGCTTAATATCTGTACTTTTGTTGCAATATCCTGACAGAGTTTCTCAAAGTATTATTACAAAAATATAAAGGAAGAAATATTACAAAATTCCAGGGTAACGAAAAATTAAAGCATTGAGGACAGAAGGGTAAAAGACAGTGTAATTGGATAAAACAATATTTCAAGGCAAAGTAAATCAGAAAAATAAAAATAAAGATATAACATTAGATATAGTTCATGATATTTCACATTGTCGAAAGAAAAGTTAAGAACCCATACGTTTAATAATTGAACTGTTATTTGCGTCCAAGCAATACCGCGGGATAAATTAAAACACACACACACACACACAAGGAATGAGTAGACGGTGGGGTGCCATGGGTCGGGGATGGAAGTAGAAATGAGGGGTAGAGTGAGTGGAAGGGTGTGGCGTGGTGCAAGGGGCTCACGTGTGTTTCAAAAGGGGCGGGACGGGGCAAGACTAGCTTAGCTTGGCTGGGACGAACAGGACTGGACGGCGTTAGGCAGGTCGAGGCGTTATGTGACGGGACTGGGAAGGGTGGAGCGTGGTGGAGCGAGACGGGGCGAACGGGCGATCTTGGCTGTGGCGTGGTTGGATGCGGCTGAACTGGACGAGGCGCTTCGGGCCCGGTGGAACGTGGCTGGACTGGGCTTGGAGGAACGGGGCGGGACGCGGCAGAACGTTGCTGGGCTGGATTTGGAGGGACAGGGCGGGACGCGGCGGAATGTGGCTGGACTGGGCGAGAAGTGGCTAGACTGGGCGGGAAGTGGCTGGACTGGGCGGGAAGTGGCGAGTGGGGTCAGGACGGGGCCGTACGTGACTGGACTGGTCTTAACTGGGCAGGACGCGGAGAGAAAGAGCGGGACCGGACGGGACGGGATGGGACGGGACGGGACGGGCGGGCGGCGGCGGGCGGAGGCGGAGCGGGAGGGCGGGCGGGGCGGGGGGGAGGGGAGGCGGGAGGGGCGGGGAGGGGAGGCGGGGAGGGCGGGGAGGGAGGGAGGGCGGGGAGCGGGGAGGGGAGGGAGAGGGGAGGGGCTTGGCGGCGGGAGGTATGGGCGGTATGGGGTGGAGCGCGTATGGGGCGGCGGGGCGGTATGTGGCAGGAGAATGAACACCCAAGGCGGTAAGAGGAAAGGTCGGTATGTGATGGATCGAGGCCGAGAGATCTGTGCGTCCACGGCGGCGAGCGCAAACGTGGCGGGGCCGGCATATTGGGGCGAGCGAGGCTTGGGCAGGGGTCGTCCTTGATGTAACAGGGGCAGAGGTCGTCGCGAGGCGGCCCCACCCCGTGTTGATCTCGCGTCCATCCCCCCTCCCTCTCCACCCTATGCCCCCCGGCTGCTCCGCCTCAAGGCCCCGCTCGTTAGACGCGTAACGAGCGCAGTAGCGCGAGCGCGTCCGCCCGGGGCGCTCCCGTCGCCGCCGCTCGAGAGCAAACAGTCGATTGCGGAGCGAGTGTGGCTGCCCGCCCCCTCGAGCGATCGAGATGCGTGAGTCGACCTCCTCGCTCGTCGCCCGACGTCGCCCGGAATAATGTGGTTTATGTGGACGAGGCTCATGTTGCAAGGCAGTTGCTGACAAGTCAGAATTACCCGTTTCGTGACATCCTTTTCAGACCGTGTTGCACACTAAGAATGCGACGTCGACAACAAAACGCCGATGATCAAATTTTAAAAATCGATCTTCAAAATGCAAAATCATTTTTTGAATCTATTTTATCATCCTGTTGTCGCGAGTTGAGGGGGAGAGGGAGGACCCCACAAACTCGTGCAGGAAGAAAAGAGAGTATATTTTAAATATATTTTAATAAATTCACTTACCCGCGTAGTGGACCCTACGTCCTGGGAGTGGGTGGCATGGCTCCGGCTGGCTCCGGCAGGTGGACGTGTAATAAGAGGGGGCGAGGTGCGAAGCCCTCGCCATTTTATAGCCTCGGATCGCTGGCGTCGGCAAATGACAACTGGTCACTTGCCGACGGCAGCGTGTCGCGAGGGCCGGAAAGCCATATCGCGACACTGTATCATCAGTGTCACAGAGGCAATTTTATGGCACAATGATCGTTTTTATTGCTTCACTGAGATTGAGACTTAGTTCACAAAACGAAGTAAAAAAGCAGAACAATTCACAAACGTTGATTATATTATTATATAATACTAATGTAGGTAGATTAAATTTATTAACAAAATTCCATTCACTTATTATTCACACATGGTGACGTATCTGAAAAATGTTTAAATGATGGATATGGAAAAATTATTGTATAATTTATCATTATTATTTTAAATTCAAAAATAAAGTAACAAGTAAGAAAAAACATCGAGCTCAACAAATCAATGTTAAGAAACATCTCCTCCAATAAATCGTTGTTAAATGTATCGATGTTTCCTTAAAAATATCGGGTTTGAAAGTATCGTCATCGAAATCACATTTCTATTGCAATCTCTGAAAGCGGATAGCGCGAACCTTGTGACTGCATGCTAGGAAATTCTTTGGAAAGATTTGTGACTGTTGTGTGCAGATGGAAGACAGCGACGATGTTGACTGATTAGGTGATGAGATGATATGCTGCATTATTAGGCTCTGTCTGCGAATTGTTGTCCTAGCTAATGGTATTTTTTTATTTTACATATTAGTATTTACTTTAAGAATAATTCAAATACAAAAAGTCATTTTAAATTTAAATCAAAGAACAACTCCTCACATTTTATCACTAAAGAATATTGGTGAAATAAACCCAGTTTAGTTCTCCTCGGGTGAGTGAACTTCCTCCGTGGCTTGTTCGAGCATCACAGTTATTGAGCTGGGTAGGCACTTTCTTCTTCCTCCTGTTCTGCCCCTTTTCGAAGGTCGAGCGCAACGTTGCCCCCCACCCCCCACCCTCATCCGACCCTTCGTCCATTGATTCTGAAGAAAACCTCCAAGATCAAGTTGCGAGACTCCCGCACAATATGAGAACCGTAACGTAAAGGTAAAGACCAGAAAATAAAAACGGACTCTGTCGTTGTGCGTTGGTGTCGGAGTGCGTTGTTTTTAAAGAAGAGAAATAAAATGATAAATGTCGTTATATTTCTGGCTTTTGATGAAAATAATCAAATTAACAAACGGAAATGGCATATTGATATTACATGTTATTTATTTATTTGTTTGTTTATTATTTAGACATTTTATTCAGAACACTTGCGGGGAAACGGACATTTGGCCTTGTTCCGCTTCCATATGTTCAACCCTGTTATCCGGCGCGAGTCTAAAGAACATTGAGCAAACGCGCCTTGTAGCCCTCGACATGGCTCATTTTCTGTGCATTCTGTATTGGATTCGGTCGCATTTAACAATATATGAACTGCCTGCCGGTAGAACGTGCAATTTCAATTGGACCGGATATTGCTAAAAGAATTTCATTTTGCCGACCACCAAACAGGGTTCTTGTTTAAG
The DNA here is from genome assembly GCA_017312745.1 of Gryllus bimaculatus. Taxonomy (NCBI): domain Eukaryota; kingdom Metazoa; phylum Arthropoda; class Insecta; order Orthoptera; family Gryllidae; genus Gryllus; species Gryllus bimaculatus. Next base: position 2,421,092 of record BOPP01000162.1, read on the forward strand.
CGTGACATGACACACTGAGTATGTTATGCTGTTTCGAAAACCCATCGATCCCAGCCGGGTTAACATAGGAATTGTAAGCCTATGCGTTAGCTCCTATGCCACTGAGAACAGCTCTGCCACGTGAAACAACACGTAAGAACTCTGGGTGTAGTACCTCTGCAGCTTCTCTCTCGACGAAAAACAGAAGAAAAATCACTTTGCTTGTATCGGTACCTACTCTCTCGTACAAAGAAGAAAAAATAAACAAAAGATCAAGTTGGCTGCTCTGCAGTGCCCTTATTAAGGAAGTAAAAATAAAAGAATTAAAGAAGCCTTTAGAAACGCTCAATGACCTTTTAAAGTAAAATATGAAAAACAAAAAACCGTAGGTAAAATTGATTTATTTAGAAACAGTACGAAGTGAATTAGTTTGTGCAAGTATTCTTTGTTGGTAAAAATTAGTACATCTTTTGATGTTCATCGGCAAGGATTTCCAGGCCGCAAATGGCACTTCAAAATTGTGTATCTTTTGGTTTGGTCTTTGTCTCATCTTCCTTATGGTACAGCGTATAGCCTATACTCTTTGGATATAATAATAATAATAATAATAATAATAATAACAATAATAATAATAATAGTAATAATAATAGGTCTAATATAACATACATTTATATATTATACGAGTATAAATGTGTTTGTGTGTGTTTATTGTATATACCTATTAAACCAAAACAATTTTACAGTGTATATGTGGTGAAATGTTGAAGCAATATATCATGGTCTCGATTTAAATAGACATTGTATAGAAATTTGTAAAAATGCGTTTGTTTTTGTAAATGAAATATCACTAGAATCAATAACTAAAACTAATAGAATTTTTCCAATTATATTCAATATTTTCACCGGTATGAATTAAATATATTGTTTTAATTTTTAAGGTTTTAACGATTATGAATGTTTTACAGTGTCATATACAATCTGCAATTAAACACAGAGATGAACAAACGAATTTTCATTAAACGCATTTGAAATTCAGATTTTTGGCACGGTTTTTCATGTAAAAGAAGTAGCGTTGGTGATGTGTAACATTTCAAGTACTCTCTTCTGTTCTGTGCTCACGTTAAGTATAAAAAATCATTTTAACTAACTGATAAAATGAATGGGATTTTTTTTTGTTTTAGATGAAATTGCCACGCCTGAATACTGGCGCTTTGACAGCCCGTATTTAATCCGAGTGCGCTACAAACACAGCGATAATTTATATGATTCACTAAGCACCGAACGCTTGAATCCAGCTGTATTTTTCGGAGTTGTTTGCTTGTACACGGACTGGATAAACTCTGCACATACGTTGTCATTTTGCGAAGAAGCCTCCGAGCCCCCGTGACACCTCCCGCATTGGCCTAATGGATGCGCAGAGCGCCGCTCGGCTGTTCGGCCAGCGGACGGTCGAAGGCGAGGGGGAGAAGGAGAGGAGGAGGAGAAGAAGGAAGAGGAAGAGATGAGGCGTAGGTAATGGAGATATCGGATGAGGAAGGCGGGGCGAATAACAGGGAGAGGCGCGTGTGACTCAAATCGCTGAAGCAGTTGGGGCGTACCGAGGGAAGTGAAATATGATTAGTTATTTTGTTGTTATTGACGTTGTTGATGATTAGGGTTTGGGGAAAGTTGCTGGTTGACAACAATCTTGCTGGTCACAATTGTCAAAAAATAGCCATAATTTGGATAGTTTCCGAGTAAACCTTATTAAATTTCAAGGCGACGAAATTGAGAATACAGTACACTTTCAAAATATAAATAATATATATTTTTACTGTAAAGTCTTCTCAGCCAAGTTTTACGGGTTATATTTACAGCCTAGACAAGCATTTTACAGCCAATACATAAGAAACAAATTAGTTAGAAAAGATTAACAACAGCTCACAAATGTCTCATAACAAACTGTTTGCTAATCAAACGCCATCTTGTCAAAATCGTTAAGTAGTAGGTCGTGTCGAAGCAAAATCTACATAAGCTTTGTAAAAAGGTGTGTTCTAGGCAGAAATTAAGATGCAAATCTTTTTGTAGATGGCAAACTCGAAAGCAATTATAGTGTCGGTGGCAATAAGATTTGCTGTACATGCATTATAGCAACGCTATGTTGGTCGCGGGGTCAGAACCGCTTGCGGTAGTTTGAACCTGAACGGTACTCTGCTACCAGTGTAGTCGAAATGTTCTTTTAGGTTTGAAAACATAGAGCAAAACCGGTTAAACGTTTTAGGAAAGATCAATGCCGATGATGTGACATGGAGGCTGTCTTGATAGAGAGAGATTAAGGAGTTTGTACCACCTCGAACGCAAAGCACTATCGATCTTCTACGCACGCGCAGTTTAAGTTCCGCACCACTTAGTGCGTCTGCGCACGCGCAGAAGATTGATAGCGCTTTATGTTCGAGGTGGCATAAACCTCCTAATAACGTGGAGCCTTCACGGATGTTTGAGTGAAGGTGATTTATGAACGTGCACTGTTACGGTAAAGGCGGTAAACGGTTATGGCTATTTTCATTACAGTGGGAGGGATGAGGAAACTGGTCGTGAAGATAACTCTGATGCGATGAGACGTCGTTGTCTCAATGACCTCTGAACCTGCCAGACTTCGATAGGGTCAGGCGAACTGTCGGGGCGGGGCGACTTGCGGTTGATGGTAAAAGTCGTGGAAATACAAAGCGAGGCGAATAGGAGAAGAATGAAGCTGGCCGTGACGAGGAAGAGCAGGGTGGGCTTTTGCAGGTAGGGAAGTAGACTGATGTAGAGGGTAAAGAATGGAGAGAGCAAATGGGGCGTTGCAAGGCAGAGAAAAGAGTGCGGGGTAGCGAGATGACGACTGATGAAGTGGAGAAAAGTGTGGTGGACAGTGACGTAACATGACGTGAGCAAAGGGGCCGTGGCGTAGTGGAACTAATCTCGGCAAATAGAGTCGTGTGGTAGGATGTACTATCGTGGCAAATAAGAGTCGACACGGAGGGTACGTATCATAGTGAAATGAGCCATGGGGGAAAGTGGGTGAGAGCGTGTCGGTCATGACTTGGCGGAATAAAGTGACGTCTCGTAGTGTGACGTGTCTGAACATGATCTGTCGGAGTGTGACGTAATGAGCGTGCCGTGGCGGAGCGTGATGGGACGGAGCGTAACGTAGTGTAGCGTGACGTGAAGAGCGTGCCGTGCCGGAGGTAGTAGCACTGTGGGATGGGAAGTGGTACGCCCTAGCGGAACGTGGCATGTCGTTGCCAGGTGTGGAGTGTTGTGGTGAGTAGAATGGCCGGTACTAGTGGCGAGAGCGATATGAGAGGATCGTTGTGTGTGGTATTTCGTGGCGAGTCAGGCAACGCCGTCGGCGGCAATTCAGCGAAGGTGCACGCCAAGCTGTGGCAGGGCGGAGAAGGGTGGGCGG
>BOPP01000162.1:2425670-2447514 GCA_017312745.1 Gryllus bimaculatus
CCACCCAAACAAAAAAAAAGAAAGAGGGAAGAAAAATGGGGGGGAAAAGGCCCCTTTTCCCCAGCCTTTTTGAAAAAATCAACAAAGACCTTTCTTTTCTTTCTTTAAGATTTTGAGGTAAAAAAAACTGAAAAACATTTAATTTTTCAAATCGGTATTTTTTATTTTTTTCGTAAACACGGCTGCCCAACTCCCTGTCCTCCCAATCTTCTCACTCTCCCCCAATCAACATCGTCCCCCCCGTTAGCCTCTAATTCTTAGTGCATGGTAATTCAGCAGAATCGATTACTGTCATCACACGGATCCTGCCTCCTAAATTCCTCCATATGGGTCGCCTTCAAGCTTCTCCGGATCGTGCATCTCCTATTCACCAAGCCCTTTTCGTCGTCTTCCACATTTCCGCCCCCTGCCGCTTTCCCCGCCGCAATCTCCTCGCCCCACGTCTGCCAAACTGCCCCACTCTGCCTCACTCTGCCTACACTCTGCCCCACTCTGCCGCCACTTTGGCCCCGCCGTATCCGTCCTTTTCCTTCGCCGTTTCCGCCCCGCCCTGCCCAGCCTCGTCCCGTCCGCCCCGCCTTACTCCGCCCGCTCCGCCCCATCCCACCGCTGATCCGCCTCGCCCCACTCCGCCTCCCTCCGCCCGCCCGTCCCGTCCTGTTTCCTTCCCGTCCGCCCTACTCGCTCCGCTCCGGCCCGCCCCGCCCGCCCCCGCCCCGCCCCCCGCCCCGCCCGCTCGCCCGCCCCGCTCCGCCCCGCTCCCGCCCCCGCCCGCCCCCCCGCCCGCCCCGCTCGGACCCGGCCCCCCCGCCCCGCTCCGCTCCGCTCCTGCCCCGTCCCGCTCCGCTCCGACCTGCCCCGCACCGCCACACTTCACCCCGCCAACCCGCCCTTCCCCGCCTTAAAATAGCACCGCTTTGCGCCTCCTCTGTTGCCTCGCGCTCTGGCGTTTATGCGGCGACACGAGCGGCACGCAGGTGAGGTGGCACTGCCCGAAAGTTGCCGCGGACTTTTCTCTCTCTGCTGCCGCGGCGACACAGTGCGCCACATCATACGAAAGCTTGCGCGAAAACATTGCATTAGAACGATCAAAATGTGAAGAAACTGTAGGAAGTTCGTATTTTCAAAATGTTCAGATTTCGGAGCAAACCTTTCTTAGAATAGATTTGAAGGCAATTGTAGCGATCTAAAAGAATATAAAAAATACTAACTGAAATGAAATCTCAAAGACATAAACGTAATAAGAATATAAAGTATTATATTTCTAGTGGTCTGCAACAGAGAACATGCTGCATATTAAAGGAAATATATTCTTCGTAGAATTGAATTCAATAAATAAATGTAACTGAGAGAATCTGCCTAAGCATATTTGCAGTGTGAATTTTTATTTTTTTCAAATTTTCTGTATCATTTTCCGTTTGTAATATAATAGTTTTGCAATATATTTTTCAAACCACAGAGCAAATACCAAATATTGGATTAGCACCATATTTTTACCATCGCTTATTATATATGTGTAGATAATGTAAAGAAAAAATTTTAACGTTTTTTTTAGAAAAAATGTTGCGAAAATTTCAAGCTCAAACACTACTCATTTTTTCAAACATGTTTACATGATCCTTTTCAAAGAGTTAATTTTGTACATAATACTTTGTCTGAGGAAAAAATTTCTATAATCAATTTTGTAGTTTTAAAATGTTTTTACAATTCTCCAAAAATCGGAGATATCAACGAAAATGAGATGTACACTACTATTTTAAACACGTCCTTTAAGAACAAAATTTAATAAAGACATTTTGAGTTGTTGTTTTTTAATTTTCAAAAATGCCCAGAGGGTTTGATAAAATGTAGCCCCCAAAATTAAAATATAACTTTCAAATTTCTGAAGCCGCTACACCAGCCAGAAAGATTGAGGAATTTCAATTTTGGACAAAATCGGTTCAGCGGTTTAAGCGCTAGTGTTGGGCATGGGCAGACAGACAGGCATGGGACCGACAGTCAGACGTTCTGCCGTCAATCGATTTTTCGGTTGAAGGACGCACAAAACATGAATTATAGCTACACCACGTCTTAGAGGATGTTTTCTACTATTATAAACTGGAATAATCCACGTTTTCTTTACCAGGGCCCAGCAATAAGAGTTTTTGTGTTGAAAATTCGCCGGTTCCGGCGCACAATTACAACACCTTCTTAGATTAGTAAGAGCGAGAAAGTAAAAATAATCGACTTCGCTTGTAAATATCAATGCACAGAACCCGCTTTTTTATACGGTTGTAGAAAAAATTAGTTTATGTTCTTGATATCATCAATACTTTTTTATAAATAATAATATAATTCATACATCACAGATTACAATTAAACATTATTTGTAAAAGGGATGGAAAACTGAAAATATTTTACAATCACTGCGTGATCGTGCTTGTGTGTTTTTGAAGTTGGCGCCACCGCCTTACCTCCGGCCACTATGCAAACGTCTTGACGGTAGCTGTGCTATGCATTCTCCATGATAGACACTTGCGGACTCCGTTATCACTTCCAGTTTACTTCTCAACGGTGATTGTACTCCTCCCAGGGACTCTTAAATACTTTTGTGTTTTAAGTAGTGTGTGGAAACTATGAAGCTCCAACATTCGCAAATCGTGAGTATATACAAAAGTGTAGTGAGTCAAATAGAGTCGAAAGTCGAAAAGATTATAATGTTCTCGACCCAATTATTCAAGTTGACATTTAAAAGTTACTTAAAATGGCTGTTCTAGAATGGCTGTGCAGGTTTTCTACATCGTTGCCTACATTCAAAATGTGGAATGATCACATAGTTGAAATATAACCACAATAATGACAAGCTCTTTAGCTATCTTCATTGTAACTTGTGAACAAGGTCAGATTAACTACAAGCAAAATAAGCAGTAGCTTACAGAGCACAATTCAAAGGGTTCCAACGCCCTGAAATCATAAAGTATTTAAAACAGTCGTAAAAATGTTTTATCTGCAAAATAATGCTAAAACATGTTTGCATTTCCAAAATAAAGAATATATTTTTATTGTTAATTGTATATAAAGTTATGCCATTAAGTGTTTTTTTTAGAAAATATAGAGGGGGCCCAATACAATTTTGTGCTTGGTGAAGTTCCGCAGTGTCTAAATCCGGCCCTGGTTGGGAAGTGACGTATATTTTCATGCAGTTCGTTTGCAAATGTCTGTTGAAATATTACTCTGAAATACATTTGTTCATGTAAGAGATATATTTATTTTTCAAACATTATTATTTTGGGATTCTTTATAAATCAAAACAGTGTATCAATTTCAGAGAATGCTTAAAGTGTTCCCTTGAGAGAATACAGTATTTAACATATTTAAAAGTTCAATACTTAAGTTTTTAATAATTTGTTCACAATACCCTGTTCATTCAAAATCAACTAATGTAGTTAGATTAAATTTTGTTTTATAAACGGTCGTGCATCTTCTGTATATTAAAGAAATAAACAATAAGTATTGATACTGACAAGATAGTTCTTGCCTTGCTCACATATTTATAAATCAATGTGGATGCACGATGAAAGTGATACAGTCACTGTTAATGTAGCCGTGACGCTTGTAGAAATTCACTATTTTTTTGTTTACTTTTATTTTCCAAGTATACCAATTCGTTCTGTTTTTTGTTTCACTGGATTCCCAATTAAAAATAGCGAAAAAGTAAAAATATTCTACCATATTGCATGAATTATTTAAATCAATATTGATTTGAGGTAGAACTTGAAAGAAGCAACACAACTTATTAGATATAATCAGATAAAACAATTAATATTACAATATAAAGCTGGTCAATGCAAAAATGACTTTATCTTGCATCTAAAAGAAATTTGTGGTAGCAAACAATTTTTTCAACACATATGATCGAGTAATTTGTAGTACAGCGTCAAAGAAAACAATTTTTAAATATCGGATAAATCTTGTATTTTGTTTTGACTTAGAATCCGCGGGCTTCAAGGTTCTTCAAAAAAAAGTATGTTTTCAATCTTTTAAATACTACTTTAATATTAAACGATAAATATCTATTATTAAAATAATAATAATAATAATAATAATAATAATAATAATAAATAATAATATACTATATCTATACATAGATAAATATTAGGTAATAATACTATTCGTACTGAAGTAGCGTACCCGTGCTGTGCAGTCCGAAGTGTGTTTCGGTTTCTCGTGACCTTTCGTAGCGTACCTGGGGCGCGTCGGCTTATTCAGGGCACTGTGCTAAGGCCGTTCTCATTAGCTTTTCTAAGTCGCTCGTCTTGCGGATCTAGGCAACGTTGCACTATATTACTTATGTAGTAAATTCTTTGCACAGTATTACCGAGCACATTAAACAAATAGCGTCGACATTTTATGATCTAGCTTCTTTGTTGTCGTTTTTTTCCTTTTCCTGGGTGTCGGGGAGACGTCCTTCTCTCAATTACTGGGTGATAGAAGGTAACACCACCCTTTTTATGAATAAAAGGAAAACAGAGTAAGTTGGATTATTGAATAGGTACTGTAGATATAAAAAATATTGCGACGCAATAAAATAATTATTTTTTGATCTGGGATATAAAAATACATTCAATAAAGTACAATACAATCGTAATATAATTAATTTTAAGACGTACAATTTGTGTGCGGATGATATTAAAATAAGCAACCAATGAAAGCTGAGAGTAAATCTACAAGAACAAAGATACTGGGAAGATAGACAATACAAATAATTCAAACGAAATAAATATATCTTGGGTTAGTGTTTTAAATTCGTTTTAAAAAGCTTTGTTAAGATACCGATCTACTTTCCTAATTTTTTTTCAAAACTTTGACCTCTAGGATTCATTCATGTGTCCCAGTGTGCACGACCACACCCGCCCATCGCCCTGCCTTCCCCGCCCACGTCGCGTCCGCCGCCGCCGCCGCCGCCGCCGAATCCGCCACCCACCGTTGTGTATTTTTGCCGCTTCTGCCCCGAGTCGTTAAAATCCTGTGATTTATTTCTCGGTGGCGGGGTGGTGCGGGGCGTGGTAGGACGGGGAGGGGAGGGGAGGGTGGTGGGGGACGATGAGGGGTGGAATGACTCGGAGGTGTCGCACTGAAACATTCTCGCGCCTGCAAAACTGCGCGACTCGCGCAACTTTTGTCACCGAGTCCGCTTCGTGGAACGTTTTAAACAGAGCGCTTCACCGGCGTAATATCGACACGCGTATTCAGAATTGTGCTTCAAGTTCTGAACCGTATTATTTACGTTTCGTTTAATATTGCGTGACTTGCGTCCGTGTTCAAAATTTTCCTGTAGAGAATTCTGAATCTCCTTTTGTATATGGCGAGGTAAAACTGAAATTGGAGTTCATTTGTGTTGTTTGCCGGAGTTTTAGTGGAAACTTTGTGAAATAGATTGAATATCACCGACCGAGAGAGAGATTACAAAAGTTTTTTTTTACTTTCTTTCCTAGTTTGTGCTTACGTAGAACACGGAAAATATTGTAAAGCTCAGCTCCGAAAGTGCAAATGTTTCGACAGAATAGTTATTTACGCAGAAAGATAAATAGTTTCCATGACTAGAGACAAGAGATTGTACGAAATAGGTTGACACGGCGAGTCTAGAAATACCATCGTTTATGGAAAGTCAATTTTGCTGTGTGATGTACAATGTTTTGTATGAGTATGTATCAAGTCTATAACCCTGTGATACAATTTTATGACCGTGTGATCTAAAAATTGAATTCGCGGTCACGAGAACATACTACTTACTTTTTAATTTGTTTCAGTATGTTTACAGGATTGTGTTAAAAAAGTTCAACTTTCATATCCGAATACTATACACGATTCACCGTTCAGGTGGTCTCGAGTAAAAGCTATTTTGGTCCCTGATATAAACAAATTGATAAATCTTTTTTGAATTTATTTTATTGGTTAGAATAGGGTCCATCGCAAGGTTCTAAATGTAACGAGAGTAATTTCACACTGAAGTTGTGACTTGGTTAGCTTCGTAAACAACCACATCTCTATCTAAACCATAATTAAATTTACAATCATTTATCTTTCATCATGATTTACCTTCAACTTCTGTGGCACCTGGCCGGAATCGTGAGATAATTAAGGTCGAAGCCTCTTCTCTTGTCTTTGCTCCGTAATGAAAATGACGCTCACTAACGTATTTAAAATATCGGGTAATTGTTAAAAAAACTTTTTTATAATGTTCAAAAGGATTTCAAGGTCCAGAGAACATTTTTACAACTACAATATTTCCAAACCTCTTGGAATTCACTTCAATTTCTGCGCATGCAGCATGGATGCAGTTGTAGAAAACCTCTACTTCTGTAGACGCAACACGAAATAAGTGTTAAAATGAATTTATACTCACTACGTAGATAGTTTTAATCGGTAACAAACCAAATGACTTCTACCTCTTTTCTTCAGTTTTCTAATGCAAATTTCCCTCTGCTTTAACTCCAGTTATCCTTGTTCTTCAATCGAATTTTACATTTTCCTTACTTTCTCACTTCTTTGCTTTTTTAACTAAAACCCTTCTTTTCAATCTTGAAATAGTAATAAATTTCTTCGCAAACAATAGTAAAGCTTTGTTGCATAATAAAGCATCATTGAATTATATTGGGTATTATTTCTCTTATCTCACGCGCCTCATATATTATTCTTTATGTCCTAATCGTGTAAACGTTTAACATTGAAAAAATAATTTATTGAGTGCTATCTGTTGCGTACGCTACGGTCAATTAATCACCGATCAGGATCCGAATGTTTCCTTACCTTCACACCCGGACATTAAGAAAAATATTCCTGAGATTAGATATTAAAATGTTAAATGAAATTTGCTGTACGTGAACCGCGAGGTTTATTCCAAGAATAATTAATGAGTTCATAAGTAGATGAAACTAATTAACACGGAATTGATGATAATACAATAATCGAAGAATGAGGCAGAGAAAGTGATATAATTCCAGGGAAACTTGACAAATGACCATATTGTTCACCTCAAGTTGCACATGAGTAGGTCAGAATTCAAATCCTCGCATCCGGTGTGGGAAAATTTGCAGCACCTTCTAGCGATGTAATAGAAAAATGAAGTAAATTTTAATCCTACTCTCAAAGTAATGCGGTAGAACGTAATTAAACAATCCTGAAATGTTTAGTTTGATGCCGTTTTAAGTGTCGCTTTGTTACACTGAGAGAGCAATGTTTGAAAATGTCGGCTCCTAGATTGGAGAACTACATAAAGACAAAGAATATCGAAGTTCTCTCAATCTATTTTTGTGATTAAGAACATTGATTGCTAAGGCGTTTAACTCTCGTGTTATTTTATTGGAGAGAATATAAACAATTTTTGAACCAGCTAATTCAAGTGGACAGATAACCACACCTGCCATACAAGTACAATTTGTTTTTACTCTATCAAGAGCACTAAAAAATAAGTAAATACGAATAATAAGAATCATAGGGTAAGATACAGTATCTGCAAATACACGATGACCCTTCCCAATCGTAATCAAGTGAGATGCAAGGCCGACGCCTGCACTAGGAGTATTTTCTTATGCATTTATCTATTTAACTGTTTACTAGCGGATATGCAATACCGCTATTGCAGGGTATTAAATAAATACGATTCAAGTTCAAAGTCAATTTACTGAATGAAGAATAACTACGTATTAACTGCACTTTATTCAACTTCACTTTATAAATCAAATATTTGAATAATTTTGTGCCCTATCAGCATTTGGTTCAGACTTCCTCCTTTCTAGATCGCAGCTTCAACGCTATTCCATATTATGAGTATAGGCGAGACGTGAAGTTAAAAAAGATATCCATAACTTACCCTTACAGCAAGGTCCACTGGGATGGAACTCACCTCGACGATTAACTTCGCAAAACTAATTCCCCCCATATGTCCGATGTAATTCAAATCACTCTTTAAATGTTCCGTACAGCTCCGGCATGGGCCAGACGTGGATCTTATAAACTTTTCCACGTCTGGCCACAAGAAAACCAACGATCTGAGCAGAAATCCCATCGAGACAGGGACAGAATTCGACCGGGTTATCTATCTAGTGTTGCCAATCCTCTGGGACTCAAACTCTAGATCCTTCCTATCAGAGCCGTTGCAGGGACAAGAGGAATGTCTGTAGTGGGGCGGGAACGAAGTAGCACGCACAGTACGTGAGAGACGTCGGCAGGACAGCGGTTTGGGAGAAATCGACGGACGCGAAGCGCGAACAGAACGAGAGCGGTGGGTCTTGGCGGCGACGAGAGAATGATTGATTCCAAACGCGTAAACTGTTTAGGACATTAGTCCGTAAGTGTAGTGTTTTCTATCGAGGGAGGTAGCGCTGTTCTTGTCCCCGCTGAATGGTATGATCGTCACCGGATTACCGACAGCTTTCGGAGTTTTCCCCAACCAGGTATCTTCCAACAGCGGGCACCCCTTTCGCTAAAAGCTCAAAGCTTCCGACCGATCTCCCGGCTATGTGAGGGTGTAGTGTCTGTACGTTTGTGTGTAAGAAACGGCTGAGGATAAGACAAGTAAGAGGAAGGAAAGATCTCGCACGGCCGTTGGCCCGTTTGGTGAGGTACTGCTCCAGTATTCGGCTTGTATTAATCGTAGGAACTACCGATTACAGCAGCCGATCGCTAGAAGTCTCCTCCAGGCTGCGACTGATTTCGATCTAGCTGAAAAGCTAGTGTCGAAAATCGTACAAGTGTTGGGACTCTAACCTAGGACCTCCCAGTTAAAGTCACCGCAGTGACATCAAATGATACCCTGAGCCACCCTCCCGGTGCGAGGAGAGAATGAAGAGCGCGGGGCGTGGATGCCACGACGCATTTAAGAGCTTAAATTTATTTAGTAGAAATACAGTAAAAACTGTATGTGACATATGGGGGAGAAGATCATCTGCGCAGGTTTTCGGGAGTCCCAGAATCCCTTTCCATCATTTCAACTTTAGATAGTTCAATGATGAGTAAAATTTAAAGATTAGATAAATAAATAAATAAATAAATAAATAAATAAATAAACAATAAATAAATAAACAATAAATAAAATTTAAAAAACCATAAGCTTAGCGACATTTGAAAACCAAGATATTTTCTTGCCGGAGCTATAGAAAAGGTATTTGCAAAGGTAAAGGATATGCAGGATTGTTTTTTTCTATATTTCTAACAATATAGAAACTCGCCCTTACCTCTACTTCTACCACTTCACGCAAAAGGAGAGTTCAACGAAACGTGCGCATAGTGAATCTACATTAGCGTTGTGGTATGTGCGACGATAAGGCCTGGACTGAGCGGGGGACGGGGGCGATGGAAGTGACAAGGGCTGTTATAGATGGCGTCTAGCTGCAGTAGTTATAGTAAAGGGTGGGCGAAGGGTGGAGATAATAAGGGAAATAGTCTGCTATTGGCGATCTATGAGTAAGGCAACGGTGAAAGCCCAGCCATCAGGCTAGCAGCTTCAGATATAGAAAGGGAATTGGCAGCAGCAATACAGGCCAAAGAGTAGGGCTGAGCGAGAGACTCATGAGTGGTGGGGGCAGTACTGGCGATGGTGGTGGTGAGGGATTCGGAAAGGGTAGTCTGTAGTCGAGACGGGGCCGGCGACACACAGGAATGATGGGGACAATACTGGCGGTTGTGGTGGTGGGGGACTTGAAAAGGACAGGCAGAAGAGCTGACGGAGGTGGCGACGAACGCAGAAGTGGGGGCAACGGTACTGGCGATGTCTGAAAGGACACACAGTATCGGAAAGGACAGGCAGAAGGGCTGACCGAAGGCGGCAACGGACGCAGGAGTAGTGGCCACGGTATTGAAGGTGGCGGCGGAGAAGGAGTCGGAAAGGACAGGCAGAAGTGCTAACGCAGGGGGCCGCGGACAAAGGAATGGTGTGGACGGTAGTGTTGGTGGGAGAGGTGGAGGAGTCGGAAAGGACGAGCAGGAGTGCTGACGGAGGCGGCGGCAGGGGTGCGAGCGCGTGTTGGAGGAAGCCTGGGAACGGAGAGGGGGTTCTAGAGGCGGGGGAGGCGGCGGCGGCGGAGGAGGAGGAGTGAGGGCAGCGGTAGCGGCGGGCGATATAGGCGGCGACGAGGAGGGGAGGAGGGTAGTGTCAGAGGCGGGGGCGGGGCGATAGCGCGGCGGGGGAAGCGGCGGCGGGGGAGGAAGAGGAGGTGAGTGCTGGCGTTAGGGACGAGGCGATAGAGGCGCGGAGGAGGCGGTGGAGGTGAGCGGAGGAGGTAGTGGCAGCGGTAGGGCGAGTGGCGATGGAAGCGACGCGGCGGAGGCGTGGTCGAGGCGGGACCGCTGGCGGTTATTATCGGCGCGAGCGGCGCGCGGCTTTGTCGCCGATTTATTTGGCACGCGTCGCCCGCGTTGAAAGAAAACGCCGGCGCGCGCGGCTTTGAAAATACGCGTCGCCCGGCGCCTCCCTCGCTGCGGTCCCCTTCGCTCCCTTTTGGCCGCCATGCGCTCGCCCCCGTGCCCGTCCCCGCCCCCGCCCTCGGTCCCTTCCTCCCACGCGCCCTCGAATGCCGTCGGATCCGCTGATGCCACTGGCCGTCTCTCTCCACGCGTTCGCCATCGCGTGCCTGGCCAGTAAGCCAGTTACTTTAATGAGCGCCTCTTGAGACCGTGAACTCTGAAGGATGCAATATCAGTTACTCGTTTGTAATGATATGCCCTTGAAGTGATTAGGAATAAAATGTCTTGTAAGTATGTTCTCTCTAAGAGATTAATTTATTCCAAAAATATTTAGCTGAGAATTGTGTGAAAGAAATTCGAAGAATTCCTCTCTTCTGAGGAAACAATGTCTCTAATTTATAAATGTTTTCTGTTTTAATTCTTATGCTTCATTCCACGTTTGTTAACTTACGTGATTGCGCGGTGCACGTCTTTTCAAAAATAACTTACGAGTCGTATTGACCAAATTAGTAATTTATAGTATAATAAACTTGTGTGCTCGAAAAACCATCAAATAATGTTTTGTTGGTCTTGTGCTCCAATGCATTCTTGTGTTCAATTATAGAAATATGATCTGTCCTTTATTTGTATATTTAATTAAGAACCGTTCTAAATGAATTTCAATAACAATGTTGCACTACAATATTCCATAGTGTAAACCCTTACAGAAACGAAATTGTTTATACTGAAATCACTATTCAACGTGCAATAATGTAAATTTTCCATTGATATATTTCTGTTCATCTCATTTCGTGTTAACATTTTCAGTATTGTCCTTTTGCGTTGCGATTTACATAACTATCTAGAATATTACCTTCATGGTCATAAATGTCCATGAACACTTGTTTCTATTATTTTTCACTAATGTAGTTTCCGTTCCTTATTTTATTTATTTCATGTTCTGTACCGTTTATTTCACTCTGGTAACAACTCCATCGTTTTAGTCCATTGGTGAGCAATATTTACCTATATTTAATGCTGATATGGCGCTATTTCGCAGTAAAAAAAGCGCAACGTAACACGGAGAGCCACTATATACGGGACATTTATTTTTTCATTTTTCTCAAGACTTACACGATTTGTTACCACATTTCTGCATTAACTGTTTTCTAATTTTGCATCTAACTGCTCGTGATCGATTTTAAGTCCTCCTTGAGACAAATGCGATCCAGAACCGTGATTTTTTTTAGTTAGGCACGTCTGACTTATAATATTACCCATTGCTCATGCAAATCAAAGAAAAGCACCGAAATGTAATACATTTAAATTAACTGCAATATTATTTAATCTTTGTTCAAAGGGAGTTACACTTACCAGGCCAGCTCTGATGCGACACGATGTAAATCTCCATGAAGACGACATTAAATTCTTGGAAAACGAAGGCGTCTCGTAAGAGGCATTGTTGAATGCGAACCAAGACTAGTTCATGAAAGCGACTGTGAAGACGTCATTTCGCTTAGTGTCGATAATATGTTGTTCCTCATACAAATAGGCGCATTAATGACAATTTTCTTCCGCTACTTTGTGTGTACTCATTGGATGTAGGACACCGCGTCAAAGCGAATGTTGAAGCTACGAGAAGGGGTTGTGTGTCTTCGGGGTAATTGAAAAAAAAACACATGCCGAAAGAAGTTAAAAACTGCTGGCATGAAATGTGTTAGTTTGGTATTACTGTTTTCAATTTCGAACAAGAAAAATAATAGTATTTTTACAATGTACAAAGTAGCTGATTTTATCTGCATCTGAAAGTAATCCCATTCCTGTGAACTATTCCTGTACTCCATCATACTTCTCTCAATAATATTGCATCGGTATATTTTATATTTAAGAAGTGCTTAGTTAACTGAATGTCTAGTTAGCTTGTTGCGTGAGTACATGCTGGATAAAACCTAGAGCTTCGATTACCGCTACTGAACCACACACAAAAACAAGACTCGAACAAATTCGTTCTGTTACGTCGGTGCAGCTAAACGTACATCATTTCATTTTACACTGTTGAAAGGAACGCTAAGTATGATAAACAAGTTCGAATATCGATTCCTCTCATCGACATCAGATATTTTTTCATCTCTCGGGAATGGTCTCTCTCTTCAGCGTGTACCAATTTTGTCGGCTTTTGATTGATACTGAATGTTTCTCATCGGGTCGACTGCGTTCCATTGATATCGAATGCGTCCCTCCGGCGCTTCGAAATTTTATTCGGGAGTGTCAATTATTTTTACGTCGATGTCGAAAACGTTTTTCATGGATAACGCATTTTTCTCTCCGCGACGTTTCAATGCCGACTTCGATGATTTCCTCTCGCTTAAGTGGCGAAAGAAAATACGTAGTTTTTGAAAACGTAACATTTGAAGGAATGTTTGAACTATATGTGGTTTCAGAGTGCTACAAGGGAGAACTTATGTCTCTATGTCCACATGTATGCTCTTTTTTTGAAAACCATATGGTTGTATTCCAGAATACGAACTCACCAATGGGTGGTGAACAAAAAAGGAGAATCTTGAGTATGTGATACTTTTTGCCGTAAGTTTAAAAGTGGTGATTTGCAAACTAGACAGCCTTAAAACGTCAGAAAAACCACAGTCGTGATATTTGCAAGATTTTTTATTCAAAATATAAAAGAAAAAAATTATTTGAAAATAGGGAACTAAGTTGTTAAATTTGAATTGAAAATTGTGGATGAAATTTGAAACAATTAAACGTCAGTGATTTTCTTTAGATGCTATTATGAAATAAAATTATGTCTAATTAGTAGCTTTCTAGGATGGGTTCGTGCGAATATTCCTCGTTTTTTATAACATTGTTCTTTTTTAATAGCTGTATGCCATTGTCCAACTGTGAATGTTTTTTGCAACTCTTTCTACAAAGTGCGAGTAACCTTAAAAATATAATGGTGTCTAAAATGCGTGTGATTATAAAGGTTTTCACATAAGAATCGTCATTTTTGCTCAAAAACCTGTTTTAAGATGATAAAATATACTTTTTTCGACTTCATAGTAGTTCTTAACTGAGAATAAAGAAGTAATAAAGTCTGTGGACGTTTTACTTTTATGGCTGAATAATTTAAAATCACGCTTTTCAATATGTGGGTTGCTTGAGAGCCACTTCATAATGATTTTCATTTTGTTCTTTATTGGATAGTTTGACATTGAAACATAAAACTGCGTAAATTGTTTAATCTAAATAGCGTTTTCTTAATATGAAGAGTAAAAACTGTAGTTTTTTAGAAGATACTTATGGAAATATTGAATTATTATTACCGCAATGTAATATAATTGAAGTAATTTTATTTAAAGCAGTGAAAATGTACAGCAACACCTTCTTGAACAGTTTCACAATGATATCTCACTCACAATCTTAGCGAGAAATTTTGTTTTACTGTGTAACAGTAATGTTAAATTGAACGAAGCAATTCAATGTTCTGTCTGATGTAGGTTTTGCAAGAAAGGATTGATATGTACTGCGAGAAAGACCCGGTTTTATTACTAGCATTTGTATTGTCAAATAAAGGTCCATGTTTTCATGACTGTACAGGAGAATTTCCGAGCGAAGCTAATAGACCGAGTCCAGGAATCCCGTCGTGCCATGGAGTCATTTTTTGCCGTGTGATGTACAATATGTTATTGGAGACCTCAATTTTACGACAGTTTGTCAGTGTGATATACGAATTTAATTGACAATCTAGAGAACTCAATATAAATTTTTTCGGTCGGGGCTGGCACGTATATTCTTTTCTAATTGTTGTACTTTCAATACTAGTACGGCAAGTCCTTTCGGTTCGTTTCTAAGATGGTATTGAAAACCGTTCAACTTTAGTCTTTCTTATAGTGCATAGTCCGTTTCTTATAGTACAATTCAGTTCCTACTCAATCCTGAATAACATATTTTATTTCCATTTTTTACTCCGACTCCTAAGAGATGATAAACTTTTTCAGCTTAAGGTTGCAACGTGAAGTGGCCATCAGTTCTCCGTTGTAATGGCTACGTTGCTTGTTGCAGACCTGCCGTCGCCGGCGTGCTCGCTCATCAAGTACTCCACGTGGGACGAGGTGAAGCACTCAGACCTCGGCGTGTGGACGACGCTGGACTTCACGCCGGCCTTCATCTCCCGCATGCGGTAAGCACGCGCTGCCTTGGATCCGTTACTCGTAAGAGCCCGAGAGGAGCGCAACATTAGGAGTGATTTAAGGACGGCTAATGAAGTGTTCTTAATTAGTTATAATGATAATTAATACTAAAACGATCCAGTGGATATCCTATCTGAGTGAATATCCTATCTGCGTGGATATCCATTATGAAAAGGAGGGAGATCTGTGAAAAGAAATTCATTATTACTCGCGCAACTGCTCTTGAACGATGGATTGAAGAAATGCGAGTAGAGTGGGGGGGTATTAGTTACGAAATCGGACACTAGATTTTATGAAGCAATGCCAATCTCTGGAGAATCAGTCATGCCGTCGCAACTTTCTCAATAATTTGCGTTCTAATTTTTCTAGGAGTTCCTGTGAATTTTTCGGGGGAAAATCACGGTCAGAAGGTCTCGTCTTTTCTGAGAGGTTTTGTCTTCAACTGTTTATTGTGTCAGAGAGGGGGAATCAAGATCATAGTTCAAGAAAAGTTGCGCGAGTAATACCACGTTTGCTACCATTATCGTTGCTACGGGCAGCTCTAAACAGAAGCATTGTGCATACTTTCGGTAAACTTTTATTAATAATTTTGACCTGCAATTACTCAGAGTAATGACGCTATTTGAATGAATTACGAAGTACATAGTAGGAAAGTGTATAAGCTTTAACAACAAAAAAATAATGGATTTTAGTGGATTTCTTACCCCTTTCAAAATATTTGCGTACACCTTAAAGAGTGCGCTTAAATTTTCTTAAAAAGTGTGATAAATGAGTAAAGTAGTATTTCCTTTTTTCTACCCAGTCCTCAAGTCAGTGGATTAGTGCTCCACTTGCTTAGAAGGTTGCGTCGTAATACATTTTAGGATTTTCTTAGAATTTCATTTGTAATCCGACTGAAAAAGACGTTATGTGAAAACAAATTGACACCAAACTTAAATTTAGAAGCAGTAAAACTGTAACATAAAGTCAGGTAAAGATGTAATAACTTACGTGAACATTTCTGTTACATAAGAGTTACGGCCTAGAAGAGACAAACGTCTACGACTATAGCCAGCGTCAATGAAGTCACGGTAAATGAAATCACTTAGGTTAAGCATGTCGAGAAACTGAGGGTCCCGGAAAGGGCGACCGCCTGGGAAACCACATATACTAACGTTCCCGAGCCCCTGGCTGATTGCGATAAAATGCAATAACGTGACAGCAACAGCACTACGTTAAACGAGAATTACTCCATATGTTTTAAGACTGAGTACATTTAAGAAGAAATACTCCATGTCCAATCCCTAATACGGCTTGGGAACTGAGTTACAAACATTAACAGAATTAAAAAAGAGAGATTTCTAATGATCCAGTTTTCGTGGAATGATCTTCGTGTAGTTCATTATTCGTTTTGGAGATTGTGGGGAAAGTGTTAGCACACGCTGGTTTGTATAGAGATTTCTTTGAGAAAGTAACTCACCAGATGCGCCTCGCGGCTGTGGACAATGCCTGCCGGTGGCCCGCGAGGGGACGGCCACGGGCGCGCCTGTGGAGAGGCGGACGTTTGGGGGGTGAGGACGGAGGCCGGGGCGGAGGACGCCAGTGCCGATGGCGGTGACAAAGACGCTGTTTGCCCTCCTCTAAGAGCTCTCTAACGCCCTCGACTCAAACGCTTCTGTTTTACTGCAGCGCTGCAATTTCCTTAATTCCACCCCAGACGCCCCTCCCCTGCCCTCCCCCTCCCCGCCTCGCGCGACTCTCACGCTCTCCAGAGGCAGCGAGACCCTCTTGTGTTATCCTCGACTGAAATATCGACTTCACGGCAAAGGACAATGCGAATAATGAGAGATGCGCCATCCTCTGTGTAAGGTTAGTTCGCTAAATTCTATTTTCACTTAAATGTTCGGAGACAAAAAAGTAGTTCGCTTTCGAAACTTATTAGATTTTGAAAGTTGAAAAAGTTAAAAAAAATTGTCAGAATCGAATTATGGTAATATTGATCACACTGGGTGGGGGGATCTAGAATTTAATTCCTTTATAGAAAGACGCCAACCATACTTTTTTATTTTCTCTAAATGTTTTGAAGAGTGAATTTTTATATTGTTACCACCTTACATACTTTTATGCACTTAATTGTCAAAAATTTTTGCATGAATGCAAAAATTGTTACCATATTACAGGTTTTTGCCAAAAACGTGAAGTCCAGATAGAAGGAAGTCTGTGATTTTTATCTCTAATATATTTTGGAAATAAATAATTAGAAGTGCCATGGTCTTGTATCAAACATTACATCGCAAAATTGAAAAATCAATTTATAAAACATTAAAATATACAAGAAAACAAGCATTAACGATGTAATTTGCATTTATATATCTCCGTTATCCTTTGTATCATCCACTTTCTTATGGCCGTGTTACATTACATATTAATTTAATGTCCCTACTCTGCCGTCTGCCGTTTTGCATCAGAGACGCGACTTATTTTATCTACCCCTCTCCGAAAGTGCAACGTCAGCTCCAGTCGCCGACATCCCACATCCCGCTTTGCATCTCTAACGTCCCTCAGCGCGCTCCAAAAAAACAACAAAGACCTCGCTCCCCTCTCTCGCTCGTCTCCGTAACAAGAAGAAGCGCGATTCTGGCTCGGGAAACACGGGGACGACTATTGAAAGAAACTGGCAAAAGATTTTTTTTCCCTGCCCGACTCCATCTCGTTCCTCGTCCCTTCTCCTCCCCGTAAGAGCTCCGTCGCGAGCCATTCATTGTGCGCATGCGTCTAAAGTGCCGTCTTTTGTGTCCTCCGCGGCGTATAACACGAGTCAAGTTCTATTTAATGATGCCGGCCGCCCGGCGCGAAGTTGGGGCGCGCGTTTCTCATAGCGCCGCTTGTGAGGGCGGGCAAGGCGTCTCGCGTCTGACGCCCACCCCCGCGCCGCCCTTGGAGTCTCGCCCGGTCGCCATCACCTCGTACCATCCCGTTCCGGCGTCCCCATCGGAATGAGGGTCCAGCGCAATTCACTGTGAGCAGTGAATTGGGTTTAGAGCGCTTGGTGTCAGTGAGTGTGTACCGACCTGGATGGTCGAGGTGGCTAGAGCGTGATCCGTCGGTTCGAGTCCCGCCGTGGGCCACGGTTGTTTATCCCTTGTCTTTCATGTGTGTTGTGGTAGGCCTTGTGAGTCTGTTGCCCACAGACCGAGGAGTCCGAATGTGTGTCTAGAGTAAAAAAGTAAATATGAGTCCCACAAGATGGGCATAGTGGGTCTTTGATAGCCGAAATCGGCATCCATTGAAAGTTGGAAAAATCTTCCGGAAGAAAAAGTCACCGTGACTGTCGTGAGAGTTGAGCTTGCAAATTAGAGTGAATTTGTAGTGCATTCTGACATAAAATTCGTAAAGTGAACGCCTTTGAAAAAATTGTTTCTGATGTTTCTAGACGTATGCCGGAGCAGCATTCTACTGAATGGGTCAAAGACCGCGCGCGATCTTACCTTCCCATTTAGAACCGTCACTCGAAAGGGCAATCAGCCAATACGACCCGTCGTATCCGACCGATCTCCTTCCACTTCTGGAGCACATGCGTAAATGCTGACGATACACGAGTAATTTGTAGTCGAAAAATCAGATTCGTCACAGATTTTCTGGAGCTTAAAGTATTTTGAATCGTTGAGTCAATTATTGTGATCATTTTGCCTTTGTTGCGTTTATTCTCGTAGTTCTCTTGAATTTCGTAATCATCATATCAAAAGTACTGCATACGTGATACTTTCATATATCTTATATATCATTAAGTATGAAGTACACAAAGCACTGCAAAAATGCCTTAGCTGTTCTTCTAGCTGCAGGCTTAAAAACTCAGCTACCTGCAAGTAGAAATTGGACTGTACCCTCGGAAGTTTCCTGATTCACTGGCCTCTTCTCTTTGCCCATTGTTCCGTTTTCAATCGTGCCATCGTCATGTTTGCTTAAAGAGCATCTCGTGAGTTCTACTTAGACCCAGACTCGGAAAATCATGATAATAAATACATAATTTATAATAGTATTATTTACCAGAATAAACATAACTTATTGTAGTATTATGTACATTGTTAATTTTCAATGTGCGCAAAAATTGAAAGAAAATTAAGCAACCCTCCGGTCATGTGAGAGGCGATTTAGATACCCCAAAACTCTTGGGATATAAAAAACACATGAATTTAGGTTTTGTCAGAATATTTTTGATTGTGTTAATACTCCTATTATGATACAGTTCATACCGACTGAATTGTCATACTCAGTGCGACAATTCGTTCGACTCAGCTGACGTTATGCGATAGAAATTTTCCAACGGCGAGGCCGTGTGCTATTAAATATTTGCAAATCAAGTGTTGCGTTATGGAGTAACAACTTTTTTATATCAATTAAATGAAAAGTACTGGTGTACAGTATTTTGAAACTGCTATGTTATTGGGGTATTCGTGAAGACGATTCGTGAAGGTTTTGCTAAAGTACTTAATTTATTGCTCTATAAAATATAGTGTTTTATTTATTGTTTTTGATCAGTGTGCATGAAACTTTTTGGAAACCCATTTTGTGTGATTCTGGTCAGTAGCATTTTTGATGTCATAGGTTGTTATAATATTTTATAGGTTCATATTTTCTTACAAACTGTTTACTATATTGTTTATTTTATGTTCTCACTTATACTCACTAAAATATGTTTTCGCTCAACCTTTCATTTAGGGCTCAGTTATCACTATTTACTGTAAATCATCTCGATAGTTGTGCAGCTTTACTCTTGACTGTTCGTCGTACTCATTTTTCATCCCCTTGTCACGACACACCTGCATCATTATTGAATAAAAGGGATCGTAATAATCACCTTCTTTATCTCTAGTATCTTCGTAATCTTTGACTTTCTCGATAATCTCCAGTGTTAAATCTTCTTTTCTTCGCTGGTTTTAATGTTTCCGTTTGGACTTACCCTCTCAATCATAATCACCCCCAAGTTTACCACCACCTTCACTTCAGATATTCCATCAATATCCTTGATCTTGCGTTTGTTTCTTGATTGATTGACTGAGTATTGAATTGAATTGAAGCCTTATTTTTACATGGCGAGACTAACTGCTCTTTCGTCCACACAAATTTCGCTACGCTCCTTTCACCAACTAGCGGGGAAAGGAGGTATTTCTTGGGCGACGAACAGGCGATTTGAATTTAGCTCAGAGGCGTCATTTAGGCTTGAGGATCTTTTGCATGCAAGTAAATCTATTAACATGGGGCAGCCGGCTTTACTTCCCCTCCAAAGAAAGGCGTACGAAGGATTTTTTCGCCCTTAAAAATCCATGGCTTCGATCGGGTTCAGTCCGATCGTCTCACCACAGTCCGATACGCTAACCATTACACCATCGCCGACGCGTGAGTAGTGTTTTCGGACGCGTCAACTGCTAAGATTATTAGCCCTGTAAGTGTAGTGCTTGTTTTTCTGTCGCGGGAGGTGGTGATTATCTCCCACCGGTACGCAAAATTCGGCGCCGACCTGCCTGTCCGCTAGCGGAGTTTTCCCCAAACATGTATGATCCACGATCGGGGCTCCTCCCCAGCTGGAACAAGCTCTAAGCTGTTACTTCTTGACTGTCCGGAAGACGCCGCGTACAGCAAAGCAGCTGTTGACGGCGGAAGCCTACGCTCTCAAGCTCTAAGTGGCCGACAGGTATCCTGACATGTGTGATAAAGTAGTGCAAAAATTGTGTGTAAGGGGTAGGATACGACAAGAAATGGGAGGGAAAGATCGCGCGCGGTTTCTGGCCCGTTTGTTAGGTTACTGCTCCGGTACTCACCTGGTATTGATCGGAAAAACCACGTAAAACTACCGTGAAACGGTCCCTAGAATTCTCCTCCAGACTGCGACTCCAGACTCGAACCCTATTACCTCCTTGACAGAGGTAGAGCAGTGACATCAGTTGATGCACTGAGCCGCCTAAGCCGTTTTTATCTTGCACCATTGGCGCTACTTTCTCTTCTGCCACGGAGACTGCCTACACCATTTCACTGGCGACGACTTTGCGACCGGGCTTCTCAGCGCTCTTGTCCCTGTCCCGCCCCGCCGCCCGCCGCCGTCGCCCCACCCCGCCTCGCCCCGCCCCGCCGCCGCCCGCCCGCCCCCCCGCCCGCCCCGCCGCCGCCCGCCCGACCGACCGACCCGCCCGACCCGCCCGACCCGACCCGACCCGCCCCGACCCCGCCGACCCGACCGACACGCACGCTGCCGCGAAGTTGCATAATAAGACGCAGAAAAACAGCTTACCGGCGAGCACCGAGCAGGCACGCGCCAATAAGACGTACCGAGGAAGCGAAGGCACGAGGGGGTTGGGGAGGACGGGAAGAGGCAAGGGAGAGACTGCGGAAGAAGAGTGAGTAGAGAGAACTGAAAGCTGCAGACACCGGTGGTCTCGCTGCTGACACTGGGTACAAACTGCCCGATTTCAGGACATAATGGCGAGGATGGAATCGGTTTCTTGTTTC
Source organism: Gryllus bimaculatus (assembly GCA_017312745.1). Classification (NCBI taxonomy): domain Eukaryota; kingdom Metazoa; phylum Arthropoda; class Insecta; order Orthoptera; family Gryllidae; genus Gryllus; species Gryllus bimaculatus. The sequence goes on from BOPP01000162.1 coordinate 2,446,763, forward strand.
GATATCTGCCGTTGACCGGCCTACTGTGTCTCCTGTGCGGGTGTCTCGTGATTGGTTCAATGAAGAGCAAACCAACAACAATTTCTACAGGATGTGAAAAATACAGTATACTATGGAGTTTGGGCTTGAAGATTGAGAAACACTGGCAAGTTCATTTATGTGTTATTTGTTGTGAGGCAGGTTATGTAGGATATGCTTGAGGATGGGGTGAGGGTTAAAAGAAGAGAAAGAAGGGAAGGAATGATATAATGGAATAGGAAAAGGGTCGCTTAAGAAAGTAAAAGTTAGGGATGCTAGAAGCCAGTAGTGGAATCGACATTGCATTGAGATGTTCACAGAGGCCAAAAATTCTCTTTGTAGTTGGTAGATCATTTTATTTCTGTCGTGAGAGTGAGATGTGCCAACAAGGATAAAAATATCGTCCTCTAATGTACTTCCTTAAAGGTAGCCATTGCATTAATAATCTGGCATTAATCGAGATTATGAAATAACTACAAAAGTCTTCTCAACAGTCGCGAATGAAATATAATAAACATTAATAAAATGATCGATTATATTACCTTTCGAAATTACTCTCAGAAGCAAGAACAAGACAATGGAGACAATTACTCGAGTACTTGATATTCCATCCATGTTTTGAACATGTTACTTTCCACGTAGCATACATTCCGTACAGAGCAATGTTTTTTTCGGTTCCTCTTCTATCTGAAGGAGCTCACTTTTAATTTCCAATCCTATATTGTTGAATTGTT
>BOPP01000162.1:2457136-2486007 GCA_017312745.1 Gryllus bimaculatus
TAATTGGACGACGGAATTGAACGGAAGGAATTGGACGGGACGAAATTGCGTCGGGGCGGAATGATTGGGGCGAAATGACGGACGGGAATTGGACGGGACGATAGGACGCGGACGAATAGGACGGGGACGAATAGGACGGGACGGAATAATAGGACGGGCGGAATTGACGGGGGCGGAATTGGACGGGGGCGAATGGCACGGGGCGGAATTGGACGGGCGGATTGGACGGGGCGGAATTGGACGGGCGAATTGGACGGGGCGGAATTGGACGGGGCGGAATTGGGACGGGCGGAATTGGACGAGGGCGGAATGACGGGCGGAATTGGACGGGCGATTGACGGGGCGGAATTGGACGGGGCGGAATGGGACGGGGCGGAATGGACGGGGCCGGAATTGCGACGGGCGGAATTGGACGAGTCGAATCCAGTGGAGCGAGATCGTGAGCATGTCAGCGTGCCAATAGAACGTCACGGCTAGAGAAGAGCAGAGTGGACGGGAAAGAGGAGTATAGAAACGCAGCCAGAATCGGGTATTACTGAAAGAAATGAAACTGGAGTTGGATAGGTATGAGGGAGGGGTTACGAGTCTGAGCAGAAAAGAACGAAAGACAGAACGAGAGGCACCATAGAGCGGAAGGCGAGACGGATCGGAGCAAAGGGGGAGAAGGAGCAATACGAGACGGGCAGAGCGAGCGAATGGAACGGGGCAGGATAGATCAGAACGGAAAAAGAGAAAGATGCGGACCACTGGTGGTGCGAGCGAGCTGTGGAGGTAACGGATGGGCGTGCGTGGCGTTCGTTGCGTGGCGGTGCCGGGGCGTGGCGTGTACCGTGGCGTGGCGTGGCGTGGGTGGCGTGGCGTTGGGTTGACGTTGGCGGCAGTGTTGACGCTGCCTATCGGTGCAGGGTCGGGGGCCCAAAGGGGCTAGTGCGAGGGCGAATGGAGGGGTGGCGCCGAGCGGTCCGCTATTTCTCCCGTGAATACACGCGGCGACCTGCAATTTCGGGTGCCCGCGCTGGCGTGCTACTTTGGGCCGCGCGTCGCGCCGCTATATCAAGTTAAACTGCGGCGCGCAGCCCGGACGCTGCGCCGGCCTCCACCCCCGCCCCCTCCCACGCGAGGTAGCCAGATGATCCTCTCGCTGAGAGGGATCTTAGCGCACTCGGAGCGTCTTCGTTTCTTACGGTGTTTCTTTGGACGGGTTCGGAACGTTGTTGCCGTGGTGGGGATATAGCTGGTGTGTGTGTCAGCGAGTGGTGTATTGCTTCGTTGGAGTAGATGCTAGCGTATTCCAAGTTTCGGGCACAAACTCGATTGAAGACATGAATTCTTAAGGGCGAAAACATTATAATGCGCCTTTCTTTGTAGGGGAAGTAACGTCGGCTGTCCCATGTAGTAGATTTACTACCTGTAAGATATCATCAAGCCTTTAAGAAACATCTGAGCAAAATTCAAATCTCCTTTTTCGTCGTCCTAATGGTACGTTCTTTCTCTGCTAGAGAGCGATACAAGCGTGGTCAGGCGAAAGAGCAGATCTGCTCGCCGAAGCTTCGTCTCGTAAATATGGCATCAGTGATTGATCGATGAATGAATTGATTGTTCCAGTAGATTATCATTACTTCGCGGAAATGAAGTGTTGGAAGCGATTACTTCACGTTTTATTTGTGATATATGGGCTGATAATGCGTTGGTATTTCCTGGGAAAATAATGCAGGAATTGATCCATTTAACACTTAAAGAATTAGTTTAATCGAAAAGTTTATTTTAGGAAACCCTCGTATACTAAGTTTAGACCAAACAGGGTTGGTGGATAATTAGTCTTTTATCAGGGTTCCAGCTAGTGTGTGACATCGCATTTGTCAGATTGGAGTTGAGGATTAACAGAGGGGCCAATTTTTAATGGATGTACAATTGCTGTTAAAAGTTGTTACAATCTCTTTTTTAATGTTTCATCAGCAATTTTTAATGTCCTATCAAATTCTATTTTTTTCATAATATGACATCATTTCTTTTTTCTGCTCTTAGTGTATAATTTGTGCCACTATGGGTTCAGTTTAATGTACTGTATGTTAAGTCATAATGATACAGTCTCATATTATGCTGTATTTCTTATCACTACTAGATGGCATTGTCCAAAATGGCGACTATACACAAAAGAGCCTTATGTGTTTTTGAATATAAAATTTGCAATTGAGTCGCGTTTATTCAAAACTCGATAAATGCAAAAGATAGTTTTTCATAAAACGAATTTTGAAAATGTATTTGTCAGTTTTTGGTAAAATCTTGTGGTTTTTGAATGCTTAAAGCAATAGATTTCTAGAGAATGTGTCGAGTTTTGATAAAACTCTATTTTAGAGATCATAAAACTGACCCAAAGATACACAAACGATATGTAGTCTACATTGTATTTGCTTTGCATTTATGAAGTTTAGAAAAAACGCTCCGCAATTGTTACCGCGCAGTTAGCATTTAGATGAGGGTACATAAAATAGTACGTCATTCTGCGATTCTGGTATTGATAATTCAAAACGCAGGATGTCTACGTACATCAAAAACACCGGACGTTTTTCCACATTGGCACAGGGATCCGCGTCACAACCTGAATCAACTCCCATATCGATGGATCGACGAGCTCATGGCAACATCGTTCGCATTGCCTTCTAGGAACCCCTGATACTTTTTCTTTGGGGAAATGTCAGAGGTTGACAACGTTCCATCACTGCCAATTATGATGGACGAAGTAAAGAAACACATTGTTACTTCCGTGATGAATATTTTTCATGAACATTATTTATAATGAATTATTGTGCTGTAGAGATGTGTCGTGTGACAAATGGAGATCACACGGAAAATCGTTAAAATTATCTTACAAAATATTTTCGAGTTTTAGCAACTCATTTCCTAACTCTTGCAATTTCATGGGTAATATTTTTGCAAATATAATTCTTTGAACACAATAAATCATTTTAAATAACTATATTTTCTGACGAAGAGGCAATCAATGAATAATTTTAATAATTACAGTAAAACTATGTAATGACAAAGACAATATCTGTTTATTCTTCATACCATTACCACTGCCTATAAAAACGATCTGCTTGTAATCTGCAAGACACCATCTCTACCAGAGAAGCCTTGCCAAGCATATCAAGTTTATAGATTAAGGATATATCACGTGGACCGTTTTATATTTGTTACTTTAGCAATGCCGTTCTGTTTTCTATGTCTTTTCTGTCATGATTAGTTTGAATCGTAGACAATACTAATGATTTACTAATCTGTCCGCTCATTAATTACTCTTCTATAAGTAAATATTCCAATGCAAAGAAATATTTCGTAAACAACGCTTCGTTAAGTCAACATCCTGTCTTTCCCAACTCAGTAACCAAGTTCCCCCCATCGTTTGCTCCATCTGTTGTCAACTGGCCAGGAGGTTTGCCCGCATGGGTTCGCCAGTTTGCGTTGTGTATCGCCACCCCAGCCCCCTCCGTTAGCCACCTTCTGACCATTCGATTTTGAAGCGGCAACGGCTCTCTCTCTCTCTCTCTCTCTCTCTCTCTCTCTCTCTCTCTCTCTTCTCTCGCGTGTTCTCTCTGCTTCTGTCGCTCTCTCTCGCTGTGTCTCTCTATCGCTCTCTCTCTCCTGTCTGCTCTCTACTCCTCTCTCTCTGTCCGCTCTCTCTCTTCTCTTCGCTCCTCTCTCCTCTGTCACTCTCTCTCTGTCCTCTCTCTCTCTGCGTCCTCTCTCTCTCTGTCGCTCTCTCTCTGTCGCTCTCTCTCTGTCGCTCTCTCTCTGTCGCTCTCTCTCTGTGTCGCTCTCTCTCTGTGTCGCTCTCTCTCTGTGTCTCTCTCTCTCTGTGTCTCTCTCTCTGTCTCTCTCTCTGTGTCTCTCTCTGTGTGTCTGTCTCGTCAACAAGGGCTTTGTTAACTCCGCCCGTGCGCCGGCGTGCTCCTCGCGTCAACAGTCGCAGCGCGTGTGTTCTTCCGGCCCCGCGTCACGCGTTTGCTCAGATCGCGGTGAACGGGACTCGTTCACCTGTTTGCTCCGCTCCCTGCGTTGCACTCTCTTTGGCATTTGCGGAAACGCTGTTGACCGTTTTGCCCTGGATCTTTACCTCCGGCGCACCATTGTCGTCCCAGCGATGGCGCGAGCCGACCTGCGCTATTGTTTCGCGTTTGTTTTCGTTCTGCTCTCGTGCGAGGAGACCTCTCGACGTTGGACGTTTGAAAGCGCACGGAGATATGCCAAGAGAAGGATTCGTTCACGGCGGAAGCGGTGGTCGGAGTCATTTTTGCGCAAGCTCTTGCGTTTTATTGTGCAACCCAACTCAAAAATCATACACTGAAGATCTCCGAGGTGACATTTGGTAACGCAAGACAGTATAATTTTCATATTATAGGGGGATACTTATCGCTATCATTACATTGTTATATTTACTACACATTTACATTTACACTCCCCTGATGAAGTATTTACTACATAAAAACACATTTTCTAAATTGCTTAAATATTCACTTCAAAATCGGTTCATCGACTCAAATGACACAATTTTGTCATCCCCAATATATTTAAAAAATACTGTGCTATTTTACAAATGGGATAACCCTTTAATCTCGGCTCTGATTGCGTTTACATATTAACCTCGCTATTACTGTGAACTAATATTTTGAAAATATTAAAGGGATTAATATTTGGTCCATGAGCTTAACACACATTTTATAATGATATCTTCAACTATACAATTCAATAAGCACATTTGTATACCAGCTGTGTGTCATTAACGAAATTTTAAACGTTAATCAGTATTATCCAAACGAAGGAAGAAAATAAGGAAACTGAACCTATTCATTGGCATTACAAGCCAGATAACTTTACTCCTATCTCATCTGCCGACGATAAATCCCGATTGCTACAGCACTGACTCTCGTGCACCCCTGTAAGATACAATAGCCCTATAAATGTTTTTATTTATGTCTTGTTGATAGGTTTTGTGTCTGGCTTCTTTTCCTTCATCGTTTGATTATTACTCTTATACTATTTATTTTGTCTGGCGTTTGAACATTAAAAATGTAATTCCAACATTTTTTACTCGTATCTGTTTAATTTTTTTTTTTTGCCGTTCGTTTCACAAATTATGCGACTTCATTTTGGAAGTTGTCGACGGAGGATTCCTTTTACATTTCGTTTTATCTTTTCTTAGAATATCAGAAAAGCTAAATAATAAAATTTGTACACATACTAGTTTGCTGGCAAAAAATAAAGATAATCTGAATTTATTTCATTTTCATTGTCATCATCAAAAACGTCGGTATCATAATCTCTTTCTTCTTCAATATGTAGAGTATAAATACTTTGTATATCCGAATCATTGTTAAATTAAAATTTATTTTCATGATCACTTACATTGTAGAATATAGTACACGTATTTCTATCCCTTTCCACATCTTCATCCTTTTGTAAATCAAATGTCTGTTTTATTTGTCCTTACATTTGCACTCGGCAGACACTTCGCTATACGTACAGATCAATGAAAGGACTCGCCGCGCACATTTTGTTTGTTGTTAGTTTTAACGCATAAAACGTATCAGCACGGACAGAAAGCTATTACATTTAATTGTAAGAACAACGATAGAGATGTCTTCAGAAGATGCTGTTCTGAGAAAGTTCTATGACGCATTATCGAAGGAGAACCACTTGTTTCTCTGGGAGATCGACCACCTGACCTGAAACATTCAATATTCTATATTTATGCACTATTAAGTACATTATGGAAAGAGAGAAGAAGATTATTGAAGATTCTTCTATACTTCAGTCAACTTACCTTCGTTCATCAAGTATCCATTTAACTATCCCCAATAAACATAGATTTAGGTGGCTCAGGAGACCTATTGATGTCACTGTAGTGCCTCTGACGGTAAGATCCTATGTTCGAGTCCCGACGGTGGCAGGATTTGCGACACACGCTAGATAACTAAGTCGAGTTTCGTCACTGTCTGGAGGAGAATTCTAGCGGCCAGTTGCCCTGACCGGTAGTTTCTATGGTGAGTGCTTTTTCTTCGTTCAACATCAGGCGATTGCCGGAGCAGTATCTCAAGAAACGGACCACGACCCGCGTGCTATCTTTCCTTCTTCTATCTTGTCGTACCCTCACCCCTTGCTTATACACCCTGACATGCGATGCACTACTACGTATGTCGTGAGATCAGTCTTCCTCGTTCCGAGGAGGGGGGGCACAGTGATCAATTTTGCGTTCGTAGGTGGTCAAAATTCAAACTTTCAACCTTGTTATTGGAGTATGAAACATAAATGGTTGTATTCCCAAAAGTCTAAAGCATCGGCAAACAGCTTGTGTAAGCCTCAATTGTTAAGAAGAGACGGCCTAGAAGACCTTACTTCAGCAACTTCCAGCTCCCTTCAAATTATTTTCGTTCGGGGCCACGTTGAATGCGGTCCTGGTAAAAGTCCAGAGACTGGCCCCATGCGATGCCCCGCGTGTAAGGTAAGTGATTGGGGAAAAACCTCGCAAGCCTACGTGCAGGTCGGCGGCGGATCTCACCATCCAACGTGAGAAGATCAACGGTACATCTCACCATAAAACAAAATGCGAGTCTAATGACGTTAGCTGCTGACGCGCTCGGGAATATCAATGAATCAATCCGACGAGTATAACGCTTCTGTCTTGACGTGCATAATTTGTCCGTTGGTCAGTGGGAGGGGGATACACGGAGCGTCGCGGCGTCTCGCTTCCTGGAGTGGTTTGCTTCGTCGTCGTCGTCGGCGGCGGCGGCGTCGTGGCCTGCGGCTCTTGGACGGAATTTATCGGCGGCGGCCGCGTACTTTCCCCAAACCCCCGCCGTCTCCCGGCGGACGGCTAAGATACGACGGCCGGGCCGCGCGCCCCGCCGTAGCCTTAATCCAATTGCGGCGGTCCCGCGGCCGCGCCGCAGGGGCTCTGCGCTTACCGACCCCCGCCCGCGATTAGCCCTCGCCCTCCCACGCCTTCCCACGCTCCCCCCCCCCGCGTCCGCCCGCGCGGGCGCAGAGGCGGGGAGGGCAGCGCGCCGGCCCGCCCCCGACGTCACCACGCGCCTCGCCGTGTCCTGCGCTGGAGATGATATCGCTGTAGAGGACACAGACTTCAATAGCGGACAGAATCTGTATGCTTTTTCTTAATACAGTACTGTTATGTAGACTTAACGTAATCAAGTAGAGGAACATAATATTTGTTTTTTAACAGTCGGTATTTTGTAATTCTTGAGTATCGACGGTGACACCAGGACTTTTGACGTTTTGCGAGATTGCCAGAGCGAATTTAGTCGCTGCTAGGAAGAGAATTCTTGCGACCGGCTGCTCTGATCGGTAGTTTTCCGTGGTTTCTGCGAACAACACCAAACGAATGCCTGAGCAGTACCCTAACGATGGGGCCACGGACCGCACGTGTTATTTTCTTGCTTATACTCGTCCTGTTTTCACCCCTTTTTTTACAAACACACGTTTTAGAATTACATTTGGTTGGTTGTAATTCATGTTGGTGTGATTCATTACAAGAGTAATCACCGTTTACTGAGGTTGTGTGCTCATTTCTGCAGTGTACGTTTGTGAAGGAAAAAGTATTGCATGTAAATGTCGTTAAAAAGTTCCAATTTTACACAAACGGTAAAGAAAGAAACGAACATTATCGCCATCCCTGCTGCTACTTCGTAATCAAAGCCTCAGCTGTTTCCGTCTATAAAGCCCCCTATCAGTGTGACTGTCAATGTTGTCAGCATTACCTCTGCCGCCCACATTGTCGCTTATGCTGGTACAGCTTCTCCCATCGTATGTGGCCATACGTGTCGCTGATCGTATTATAGCACCCACAGTAACCGCGCTCTCGCAAACGAAGTAATTGTTGTTGCAGTAGATATTGCCTCACCATACGTGGCTGTCATAAGTCACAAATGTCGTCGCCGACGCTGTCATTTTGGCTCATAGCTTTGGCAGCCGCCGCCTCCGCCTCCGCCGCCGTGGCTGTCAAAGGAGCCGACTCCAAAGGGGTAATCGTCGTCCATTGATAGGATAGAGAGTGAGCTCACGTAGTGCTTTCGCTGTTTCCCGACGTCTCCTCCGCCTCAAAGGCTCCGTCTCTAGTTCCGACGCTTGCGGCAACTTCTCATGTGAATAACGCGCACAGTATGTTCACTCTCGACTTGAATGCCGCCACCTTTGCTGTCGCTGTCGCCGATGCTTTAGCGCCTCCTCGTCCTGTCGTCCTTTATCACCTCCGGAGTACAGTAAACCCTCGACACCGCTTCTCGCGCTTCAGCGTTGGTGAGGTCACCAACACGCGACACCGCTTCATACGCTTGCGCATCGGCGGGGTTAGATTGACCGCTGACGTCACACCCTCCCCGAAATAACGTTGTCGCTTAAGCTCCCGACGTGTCTTTGCGCCATAGCTATCGTCGAGGCGTCCGATGTCCATAGTTTATTATTATTATTATTATTATTATTATTATTATTATTATTATTATTATTATTATTATTATTAATAATAATAATATCATTATTTTGGGCATATATGACATTACTGACCGCGCTACACGATTAACGTGTGTAATGTTTCAAGTATCAGCTTCCCTTTCAGCTGTATCCCTCAGTTCAACAAGGTTGCTACGACTTGAAGTGTGAATTATGAGATGATAGGATGATGATGATGATGAGGGGAGAAGGGATAATCACAAATACGACCATGTCTACGCAGGGCTCGAACCTGCAGCCTCCTCGGCGCAGACGGTTGCGGCAGCAGGGGTCGTCATTATTATTGTTGTTATTATTATTATTTTACGTAACCATCTCAAAGGTCAATGAAAGGCCAGCCAAAAGTAGAATAGGAGTTTAGGGGCTGAGTGGCGGTAATGCGTGAATATGAAGGATGTGGGTTCGAACTCGCGCAAGCCATAGATGTTTTCATTTGCCTTTCTAATTTCGGAAATTTGCGGAAATTCTAGGCCGCTCGTGATCTACCAACATCTTTTCCCTAAATCCTTGCCATGATTGGTAGGCTTGAGTGTGATGTTTGCAATCTGTTTATGTGCATAATTGAATTTGCTCCTTACAGTCATGGACTAGGGACAAGAGCTGCAAAGGGCTTATATGCAATGAGGCAAAACTGAGATGGGCGCAAGGGATGAGGTGGGGTTATTCTGAGTGCGCGAGGAGCTCTTTATCAATAATATTCCCAAGAGAGTGGTGTTTCTCTGGAAAGCGCATGTTGGTGCAATAAACTCCGATAGATGGCTGCCAGGAAGGGGATGCGACATTACCTAAAAGATAACCCTATCTGAAAAAATCGAAACGAAGTCTGTGCCATTTTGTTGCGCCACTAGTTACCGTTTCGTTGACAAAGTTTTCCATAAATGTAGAAACGTCCTGAATGTAACGTTCCGTCTACTTTTTTTGCTCATTACCTCTTCTAATTTCTTCACATTTCTTATTCTCAGACACCCCTTCCAAAAACTTAATCTTCCCAATCTATTTTTTTTCTTTCTTTTGGCGTCTGTAATACTTTTCTTTTACTTTTAATTGCTTCTTAAATGACTTTAATACATTCCCTAAGATATGACAAATTTAACTACGTCATTCTTTACTTCTTTCTTAGGGGCTTTATCAAGTTTTATAACTTTATTTTTACTCGTCTCTACATTTTTTCTTGGGCTTAAAGTATGTCTTGCTCAAAGTACATAACGAGTTGTATTTCACTTGTAGATAATATAATTAAATTGTATAAATATATTTATAATAAGCCAAATTTTATGCGATTTTAATATATTTCTCTTTCAGAAAAGAGCATTTAAAGTAGAGTACTGTAACTCTCAAAATAAAACAACCTGAGAAAAAGAAGATAGACTAAATGGAATAAATGAAATGTGTTTTCTAATAATAACAAAAGAGACTTTTAGGACCGAGAACGAAACTTGAGAAGAGATCTGACTAATGAAAACATCTGAGATAACTGAATGTTGACTAAAATATCAAACTAAAATAAAAAGCAAAAGAAAACGTCGAAGAAGTCGATAAAGAAGATCAAGAAGACGAATGTGTAAAATAACTAAGTGAAACAAGACTAAAAAGAAAAAAGAAAATAAAGAAATAGGAGGAGAAGTAGTTTTTTAAGCCGTTCGATCTTTCCTTTCTTGTTTTCTTTATTTTTTTCTTTTCAGCCATGGTTTTTCCATTTTTTTTACTCCCTTGAAATCTTCCCTTCTCGTTTCGCTGTCTCCCCTCCCCTCGCGAGATCCGTTGCGGCGGTGTCTGCGGCACGCCCCCTCGCCGACACAGCCGCTCAACACCGCAGATAATGGGCCTTGTCTCGCCCCGCCGACATCCACATCCAAAAGAGGAGAGTCGCGTCTGGGAGACTAAAGCTCGGGAAATGGGGGTGGGGTGAAACGGAAAGGAGCGAAGGTGAAGCGGGAAGCCGAAGTAAGGAGACGTTGCAGGTATACCATGCAGGAAGAGAGTGAGGATGACGAACAGGAGAGGCGAGAGGAGAGGAGAAGAGAGGTGAGGTGAGAAGAGGGGCGAGGGGAGAGGTGAGGAGTGTATGCGTATGTTTATTCATAACATTGAATTTAATGCTATGTATTAAATAAAAAATATATTTGCTCAAAAATCACTCCATATTTTGTCTTCTTTTTTTTCACATATAAAACAAAGTACGCTTCAATGAATGGAGCAGGTCTAATTTTCGTTGAACTGTCGCAATTTTCGAAAATTGTACCTTTAGAAAAAATGTGAGAAAATATGTGTTGCTGTAGCACTTCTTCGTTTATTATTTAGTTGCGGTACCTTCTTCGTACGATTTGCTTATTATATCGAGTGCCGATTATATAAATGTCCTCAGTGAACATTTTTGAAACAGACCGAACACTATGAGTATGTCTCAAATTTTAAAAGGTCTATTTTTGATAATTTAATCTCATCCTTTATAATAACAAGTATTTACTTAATCCATTGTAATTAAATATTGTTCCTTGAAATATCGCGTAGCATAAATAAAATAGATGTACACCACGTAATCATTTCATCAGTGAAACAATTCCAATAAGTATAAATAAAACCAAAAACCAATTCGAGAAATTGATCAATTCAACTGGAAATACTAAAATCCATTTACGTTCTAACAATTGAACAAGTCTCGACTGCAGTAGTGCTTCGTTTAATGCACGGTTAACCACCTAGCAATCTGTCTATTGGGATAGCGCATGAATATCCTCGACTGGCTCGAACTGAGGTTTCGCGTTGTATTGAACACGACTATGGCTGCGCGCAATGGCGGCGGTTGGCCGCAGAAAGAGCCGTTCGTTCGGTTGGCGGCGCCGCGCCGCACGTTCCGGGTAGAGAGCTAATTATGCGCCCACGTGCACGTGCCGCTTGGCACTGCTGCGGCTTCTGCGTTCAGCGATTGTCGAATTTCTTCCCCTCCCCCACTACCTGACAGCCATCCTCCCCCCATTGTTTCACCGCCCACGCGAAACACGACACGTGCAGCAAAGGTCACGGCGTGGGTGATTCTTGGAAGGTCACGAAGGTTTGATGCCATTTTCTGAGCGCAATCACCTGTGTTATTTTTGCGGTATTGTCACGATTTGTGGTTCTCATTCACGATAGATGTAACCGAACGAGGTTACAAATGAAAGAGAATGTTCGGATTATGAATATTAACGCTTGTTGAAAATTAAATGAGTAAATTACGTTGGTGTAAATGTAACTCCGTAATGCGGCTTAAATCCTAGATTTCGCAAGTTTCAAAGTATGTTCCTCGTCATGTTATACACTACTTGTAAATTAGACCATCTGTTAAATTTTGGTGATTCGGCTCACATCCAATGTACTTACATACTTTCCTTTACTGTCGTTTGCGGAAAAAATACTATATACTATTCTTAGATGCCTTATTTTGCGTGACGAGGCTCAGGCCATCACGCGTTCTCCTCTGCCTGGTCCGCAAATGTAGGACTGACATTAGCTATTCGGACGACAAAACAGGCCACTAGTTTTGTTCAGAGGCTCCTTTTAGACTTTAGGATTCTTTACACGCAGGAAATCTACTACATGGAACAGATAAATTTCCTTCACCCTCGAAGGCAGGTATAAAAAGGATTTTGCTCTCTTATGACGAAATTTAACGACTGCTTCCTTCGGCTTTGTAGCCGCAAACTTTACAACAGCTAACCATTATACATATTAGCAAAGCTAAAAGATGTGAAAATATGTCGGCAGACAAAAACATTATCGTAATTTCAAAAGTTTGTTCTGTGTATTACGTTTTCCCCATGATACATTTGTAAAATAATGCATACGTTTGCTACTTTATTTTATTTATATTTGTCTCTGCAGTATTGTTCGGCTGAAGAGGAGTTGTTGAACGATGAGAAACTATTGTTATCGAGTCGTCGTTTTTATGACAGACAGACGAGACGTCTGAAGATGATGAATAAGCCTCAAAGAGTTTCACCATTAAAATGGTTAAAAATTGTTGAAATTAATGCCAACATTCTACACATTTCAATTGTTTCCGCCCGTCTTATTAGGTCTTCAGAAGCCACGCCAGGAGGGGATGCCAACATTATGTGGGCCGAGTACTCGTGATGCCGCCCGCGCGCCTGTCGCCCCGCCCCGCCTGCAATTACGCGGGGGCAATCGGCTGGCCATCAGCGAGCGCCGCGGGCCAGTGCCGCGCGCCAATCGCCCCCTCGCTGCATTAAGCGGCCGGGGGTGGCGCTGGCTGGCGCTGGGAGTGAAGGAGCAGGACAGCGAACGGGCTCGGGATGAAAACGGGGTTGTCATGCGGGCGATCCTGGCAGTAGCCGGGACGGTTGCTGGGAAGGAAGAAGGCACGCAAGCGAGGGAAAAGTGGGAACGGATCCCGGAACGGTCACTCGAATGGTGGCGGGGACGGTGGCGGGGACGGTGGCGGGGACGGTGGCGGGGACGGTGGCCGGGACGGTGGCCGGGACGGTGGCCGGGACGGTGGCCGGGACGGTGGCCGGGACGGTCGCGGGGACGGTCGCGGCGACGGTCGCGGGACGGTCGCGGAGGCGGTGTATTTTAGTATATTCCAGTTCCAAAAGCTCACAACATTCCAAAAGCATTACATACACGTTCTAAAGGCCCGAAGACCGATGCTTAATTACCGCACATGGTACATTGGTCACGTGCGTCGCTGATCATTGTATGGTACGCGTTCTCGGAAAATCTCTCCTGCCCATCTCGCGACTGTCCGGTATGGAAGAACATTATTTGCAAGTACTTTCACCAAATCCCTGTAATGTTGTCCGACGTTTATCCTATGAAGAATGGCTATCTTGCTGTATATGCGCCGCTTGAAACGGGTTACATTCATCTCGCATGGCGGCAGTTAGGCAATTGATTTCACATTACTGTCTGTGCTAATAGAGACTTCTTTTTCTGTTCTTCGTGGATTAGACTTGAGGCAGTTCCGTCTTTACAAGTTTTCCTTCCATCGTTTTTAGGGTCTGCTCACGTCTCTCCTTCCATGTGGTCCATCGAGTAAAGCTAATTGAGGTAGTCCTGTATTATCCAACCTATGCGTGTGTTCATACCAGTTGTTTCTGTATTTAGTTATTTTACTTCCAATTCTTCCAGCATGGAGTTTTTTTCTTGATCGTAGATTGTTAGGATGTTCCTGTTGAAAGGAGATATAAAACACATACAATACGTGTGAGTTGCGTCATCTTTTAGATCGTAGACACTGTCCGGTTGCGAGCTGGCGATTGCGTGGTCGGGACACACACACACACACACACACACACACACACACATAAATGCGTGCCAGCTGCAGCGGTTAGACGTGAAAAACAAGTGAATATTGTTGATTAGAAGTAAATTGTTGTTTTTATAATATTATGATTCTTTTTGGTGAAATGAATAAATTTTATTTGTTTGATAGATAATTTAATGAATCTTCGAAATTAATAAGTTTAAACTAGGATTAGATACCCTATTATAGATTATGTAAATAATGAAATCAGGGTAGTAGTAGTAGTTATGGTCTTGAAACCCAAAGAATTTGGCGGTGTTTTAGTCCTTTCAGAGGAATCTGTTCTGTAATTGATAATACACGATTTATGTGACTTGATTTTGTTATCAGTTTACATACCGCTGTCAGTAAGATTATCTTGTTGATAGTATAAAATTTCATTATATTTAATATGTATGTTATGTCAGGTCAAAGTGTAGCTAATAATCAAGTAGAAATAGATTACAATAAAAGTATTTATATGGATATGTTGAATAATTTATTTGATTGTAAATTAATATAAATTAATTAATAGATTAGGGCTCTAGAATGTGTACGCACATCCAGGAATGCAGTTTGCCCACGTGCCGTCAGCAGTCACCCGCGCCGACAAAGTATTTGCCTGCCTTGTCGTAATTGGCAAACTCATGTAAGAAGATAATCTACACGTATAATTATCAGAGCCACTGTTTTACACATTGCACCAGTAGTATTCAGTTTCCAGGAGTCGAACTAATTCTACCACACACACAAACACGGCAAGTCATTGCATTAACAAATAGCTTAAGTGCATAAAAGCACGTATGTAGATGCTCATAATCAAATTATCAAGCTCATGTAAGGAGATAATCTACATGTATAATTATCAGAGTCACCGTTTTACACTTTGCACCAGTAGTATGCAGTTTCTAGGAGTGGAACTAGTTCTGCCACACACACACACACACACACACACACAAACACACATACGACAGTCTTGGCAAGTCCCGGTTCAATGATCCCCATCTCGATCAGGTTTTCGTCCAGTTTCCCTGATCCTCGAGCAAATGCTGAGATGGCCCCTTGTTTTGCTTCTGGACATAAATGTAACTTCAAATTAACTTCTCCCCATAGCGCGTTATATACAGTTTTCAACTGTTTTCGACGTAAATAAATAAATAAATAAATAAAATTAATTGAGATCACATTGTCCACGTTGCACTAACAACGCATTAAACAGAACGCTGCCTTGTTGAGGCATTGGAAATACAACCACATGTTAGAACATTAACGGAATTGTGCGACGCGGAGCAATGCGTCCTGCCCTCACGACAGTGTGGCGACAACAACAGTGAGGCGAGCGGCGGTGCGGTAGCTGCATGCCACTTAGGGTCTTTGTGAGGCACTCAGCGAATAGGAGCACATCTTGCAAATAAATTCTGATTTAGGCACTAACATAACTGGGTGATCTGGGCTGTCCGGGTGACGCCGCGTCGAAGGCTGAGTTGCCGACGTTTCGACCATCATGTCGTGGTCTTCCTCAGGGCTGGTATGGTTCGCATACCAGCCCTGAGGAAGACCACGACAGGATGGTCGAAACGTCGGCAACTCAGCCTTCGACGCGGCGTCACCCGGACAGCCCAGATCACCCACATGACTCCGGTCGCGGAAGCCTACGACTTCATTTAACTAACATAACTGTCATTAATTAATAAAATTAATTATAAGATTGTGGAGCAATTTGAATTTCCGGAATTATAATGCAGATTTTGTGGTTAATTTTTTTAAAGTAGTTATGCAACAACGTTATTCGGCCTTGTGGAGGCACGTGCGGCTGTAAGACGTGTGGGAGTTCTGAGACACAGGCAGGCGGAGCATGGTAGCGGAGGATTCTCAGAAATGCCTACGCAACACTGCCTGTTTGCTTAGGATCACGTCCGCTTGCAACGGTTACATATACTATAAAATAGTCGTACATTATTCTTGAAAAAAATGTGTACTAGAAACCTGACTGCAATGATGTGCATGTGTTACGATAGATAATTAGGCTTGTGAAAAGAATAGTTTGCGTGCCCGAAAAGCTCATGTGAATTCTAATCGACATATAGAAGTTGTATTGTCTCTGTGAATTATAATGACACGTCATAATTTCGTGCCATTTCACAGCTTTTAAAGCACTGTAAAATTTCATCAGGCATTATTGTAGCACTTGTTTTTTTGAACAAAAAATTAATCCTATATTATTGTTATTATTATTATTATTATTATTATTATTATTATATACACGCATTCCTTTAATACGATTTTTTGATGACAGGAAATATCAGTATTGGCCTCATATGCTCAGTGTCACTGAAGAGATAAAAAAAAGTCTGTACTGTATTGCTCTGCCGAGTTAATTTTCTCATAGAGTAAAATACAGAAATCCCCACTCAAATAATTCAATTAAACTGTCATTCGTTTCCTTACGAATACCCGTAATTATTAATAATAAGGCTAAAATAAATCTGAATATACACAGTTGAGTAAAAAATATTAAAAATATAACGTAGTTTATTAAAAAAGTTAAAAATTTCCAATTAAAAATTTTCTTTCTAGCAAATAAAACAAAAATGTCCAAATGCCAAATAACGATTTTATATGTATGTATTTCAATAGTGGTACTTACACATATCTACACAAACAATACTTACTCTCAATACTTACAAATGTTAAATAAAAATATTATTTACTGCTATCACCTGTTTACTATTCACCCCTCGTAACTATACGCTCTCTGCGTCACTCGCTGTTTTCAGCAGGATCCGCGGAACCCAAGAAGCTAAAGGGAGGATTCTGGAATATGTTTAATTCACGACCGTATCGCATGACTGCCCGGTTCAGCAGTGGGTTGCATGACCGGCCAATGGCGTGCAGCGAGGTTGCACAAATCTGTGCCACGAGTCAAGGAGTTTGCACGCTCACCAACGCTTGATGACGTTGCTCGTTAAATGCCAGTTTGCAATGGAAAATGAGTACGCTGGACACATGACTGAACACGGCAGATCTAAGGAATCAAAAACGTAGTGGATACGGATTGTTGACAGAAGCAAAATAAATTTAGTAGGAAGTTTTAGCAAACATTTTTACAGCCGTCAACTGTTTGATTTTTTTCACTTACAGATGATATTTCAGTCAGTAGTGTCATGTCCAAGTGTAGGTATTCATTTGATTCCCATTCAACTTTATCGCCCCTAAGAGGTATGCTTTCCTAAATTCATCGTTTTAACGAGAAGAAATCAACCTTGGAAAGCAATGCATTAAACGCTATCTCTTTTAAATATATTGTTATTATCATATCACGTTACCTGCCGACCTGGATAACCGAGGTGGCTAAAGCGTGTGCCGAATCACCGCCTCAGCCGGAAGGATCGAGGGTTTGAGTCCTGCCGAGGAGCATGATTGTTTGATCCTTGTTTTTCAAATACGTGTTGTCGCAAAATGTGTGTTTACCGTCAAGGTTAACATAGTATGTCCCTACGGTGGGTACCCGGCGTGGATAGTCGAAACATCAGCATCCCCCTGAAGCTGTGAAAATCTCCTGGAAGAAAAAACAACGCATTGCCTGCTCGTATTTGTTTTTAAAATATGTTATTCTTTTTCTTTCTGCTAGATATAGCTCCTCAACTGGTCAGAAATTGCGTGATATTTTTGTTTTGATAAGTTCGCTTTTCCACGGAATAAACTTCCTGCAGCATCATTACATCCTTACTACAGCTTCATTATTAAAAATAAAGATTTCCTTTTAAATTCAATTTATTCTCAATATTAAATCTTCATGTACTTCACAAAGTTACTTAACTTAAGCTTTCATGTTCATTATTTTCAAATTACTTATGGTTTTCAGAAATGTTTGAGTTATATGATAATAGAATTCAATTGTGTTAAACAGGTCCTAAACATTCGATAATGAAGCTAGACATCATTCTTAATGCAATATTTCTCAATTTGCTGTTAACAAATCATTTTACGGATATTTTTTCCAAACATGATTATTTTTTGTTAGTATGTAAGACAATGTTTTTTGAATTTTAAAAACAAAAGTAGTGTTGTTGCTTTGGATCATGGCTTAAAGCAATTCTTTAAGTTAGAAAGTAATAAGAATTGCGTGTTAAAACAAGGTATTGTAACACCTCCCGACGTACGGAAACGCGCGGTTAGCGGACCGGTTCTAGCTCAGTCGGTCATACTCCCTTACTCGTATTAAAACTAGCCAATTGTAACAATTTCCTGAACTTAAGATTCAGTGATGGAAGGCATTGTAAGCTAAGCATGCATGGGCACTCAAAATAAACAATTTGATTACTGGTAAACGACAACGTTTATTCCTGGACAGGGCTGTACCAGGGAAGTTATCATCGATGAAAAGAAAATTGTGAATAAAATAAAATAAATAATTAGAAAATTAAGAAGAACTTACAACTAAAGAAGAGTGGTACAAAATTATTCTATAGCTGCAATTACAAATTTGTTCCTGACGATCTTTCTGTGCCTCAGCGCGCACCGCTTTAACAATAGTGTCTAAGAGCTTATTGACGCCTGATTAACGGTTGCCATGGAAACCCTCTTGTGGCCAGATGGTGCTCAGTAGGCCCGTGCGAGCGCGGACGGAGCTTGTGGGCGGCCGGGGTG
This sequence comes from Gryllus bimaculatus, assembly GCA_017312745.1. Lineage (NCBI taxonomy): Eukaryota > Metazoa > Arthropoda > Insecta > Orthoptera > Gryllidae > Gryllus > Gryllus bimaculatus. The sequence continues at coordinate 2,475,591 of BOPP01000162.1, forward strand.
TCCCTTCCAGTGAATGCGCCGGGGACGCACCTTCAGCAGGGCATCGGCGCGGCTGGCGGCGGCTGCGGCGGTCAGTGACGTCAGCGAAGGGCCGTGTGGAGGCGTCTTCGGCGGAGTTGTAGATGGCCGGGGTGTATTGACCCCCGCATACAAGTGCGCGAGCACACAAAAATTGTCTCCCGAAGCGTCTGCGGTTCCTCTCGAACAAATTTCAGCGAATGCGAATTTTTGTAGCTAATAAGCCAGAGTGCAAAGGATGCGCCTATCCCCCCGTAAGTGCCTTTGCCTTCCTTCCTCTAATAAAAACTTTTCAAGAGAATTGCCAGTCCTAGAGGTGAACTTCACCTCTGTCCCGAATTGCATCCCCTGGAGGTGCACTCACCTCTCTCGCGACCGGCTCCCACCCCAGCAGAAATCTCTCTCTCCTAATGTCATTTTTATTTCTCCTCACGCACGAGTTAATCTTTTATCCCCACCCTTTCTCCTCATATGTTCTTGCTCCTACAAAGATCGCTTCGCTATTGGCTAAAGGTGATCGGCGTTGGTACAACTAAATTTGGGTCAATAGGCTCGCGGCGGAGTATAGATTTCTCCGTTCTCTGTTTTCGAAAGTAAGGTTCACGCTCTTTGAGGCGGGCTCTCCGGCTCTGAATTATTGCTTCGGCTCCCCGGATCACGATTGACAGGGCGTTTTCGGAAAAGTAGTCCAGCGTGGGCTTCCCGCTGGGCGCTTTACAGTTTACTCCCTTTGTCGTTGTTGGGTGGGGTGTCATAAACCTTCGAAATGGGTTCAGGGGACGTGGCTGTTGCAAAGAAAAGGGTCTGCGGCGCGTGGACGCCGTATGTTTTTTCTTCCAAGTAACAAAAATTTTCTTAGGTCTGATTTACTCAATTTAATTTATCTGAATAATTCTGTACCGCTACAGTATATATTTTACAATTCCAACTTTCCATAATTTGATTTTCTGTAGTCAGCACCGTTGCGGGGGCCGTGTGAATAAACCTACGCCAGGTATAAAACCGTAGAACTTACAAATATAACATTGTTTTTTGGCGACGACATGCAGCCATCGTCTCAGCCTTCTCTTTTATATGCAACCACTAAGTTTTATTTACGGATAAAATATCGGACAGCTTCAAAAGTTAACATTAGCTTAGATAGTTACCGGTGAACAGATGATAACACTGAATTCAGTGTTAAAAAGCCATTTTCTATTACAATTTTGAATATTAAGAATAATTAAGATATGTCTAATTTGTGGTTTGTTTGAATAGGATTTTTTCAAGTATTGATTTCAAAGTAAGCAGAATAGTAGTTGTAATATTATGGTGATTGAAATATATGTAGGTTAGTAGTTGCTTATTATGTCACCGCTATCAATAAAAAGGGATAAACAATGAGCTGATCTAGCACCACTAGTGTGATAAATGTGCACCATGTAATACTGTACTTTAAGCAATAAAATTCTCACTTTACACAAAACCCGTAGAAAACTACAAATACTAAAACATTGAATGATGTAAAGCAAAGATTTATTTTAAGGAAAAGAGGTATTGTTTTGAAAATAAAGAACACTTTCCATGTATTAAGTAGAGCCACGCTCCAAAAGAGCTCGATATCGCAGCGATATTTCCTCGTATCCCCAAGGTAAAGTGCTCGAGATCATAAAACCGACGGAGCCCGTGGGTCAGTGTCATTTACGGAATCTCTTGTGTGCACATCGTTCATCTCCATTATCTGCCTTTATTGCCAACCAGAAGCAGGCTTCTCGCCTGCGCGCAGCGTCCTGTCCACATTCGTCGCTCACACGCGACCTTGATGAGATTACGCGGAGGAAATTGTGTGCGCTGCGAAGTATATGGAGATCACCCCTGACAGGTAACAAGGAAATACGAAGATGGAGGGTCTCCCGTGAGGGGTAAATCCTAGTTAGAAGCACGCAACCTCCAGCTTGCGTCTTGGACGCCAGGGTTGTAAATACAACTCTATTGCTTCCTTTCTCTTGGCGGAACGTTTTTTCGATAGATGGTTGTAGCCAGAAAGGCAAAGAGTGATCACTGCGGTAGTACTACTCAAAAGAAATCAATTAATAAATTAAAAGAAAGAATAAACAAGATTTTCCCATTGTGTACTGTTTTTCTGCACATGCTAAATGCTTACTGTCGCTCACACTTTTTGATACTTTTTACGAATTTAATAATATTACTGGTTGTGTGCAAATGCACGTCGAATTTAATTATCTATCAAATAATGTAAACACCATTAATTAATTGCACAATTTAATTGCGCAAATTTAATTGCATACTAAGGATTAATATATTTAAATTATGATCTAATGTTATACTGATATACTTAGATTTTCAGTAAAGACTACTAACCCCCTAAAAGTTATTTATTTTGAAAATAATAATAGTAACAATAATAATTGTAATAATAATAATAATAATAATAATAATAATAATAATAATAATAATAATAATAATAAATTCGGCCCCGTGACGCAGACGGTTGCGGCAGCCATCGTCTCAACAGAGGAGGCTGCAGGTTGGAGTCCTGCATGGATATGGACGTATTTGTCATTCTCTTCACCCCTCATCATCATCCCATCATCTCATAATTCACACTTGAAGTCGTAACAACCTTGTCGTACAGAGAGATACTGAAGACATCGGAGAGAGACATCTGAAAAGCTTATTCTGGAAAAATTAAACACGTTAATGGTGTAGCGTGGTCATTAATGGCCTATACGCTAATAATATTAATACTAATAATTGTATTTATGTCTATGAGTATGTAAATAAAGTTGTTATAATATTCTACTTGGAATTGTACACCAATGACCAAAGACGTACAAATTTGCTACCTCACAGGTGCAAATGCCACAAAATTATCACGAATATTAAAAAAATTAATAATATTTTCCTGGAATTCCTATCGTAACTTTCAAACATTTTACATTTCACGAATCATTTTCGTTTTTTTTTGGTATTACTCGCCAAAAGAATGTATGCATTTCATCGTTTTTTTAAAAGTTCTCATTTTTGGGGGGCAAGCCTCAAGAAATCCGACTTCAGATGCGATCATCTCACTAGTTCACTCCGCTCCATTTGGAAGCAGCCCAGACTCCATACGGGCGAACGCCGCACCAACAGCAAACGAAGCACACGGCTCCCGCCCGGGCCGGTCGTTCCCAGCGAGGGGCCTATTTCCCAGCGATTTTGGACGCCTGCCGGAACGACTGAAGACGTAAAAATTTGCGGCCTTCTCACAGGTGGCGAGGACAAAAAGAAAAGGGCGAGGAGCGCTTCGTTCTCAGTGCTGAGAAGGCTGAGGAGCGAGGCCCGGCAGGTGGCGCTGAGGGCGGCCGAGGAGGACGCACGTGCAGCTGAGAGGAACGTTGAGCAAGCGCAGTTGAGTTGGCAGCGATCGCAGGGGCCGGCGGCGGCGGCTGTGGAAGATCCTGTTCACGGTTTATGACGGAAATTGAGACACCGTTTACACGAAACGGGGCGAAGAGGGGGCCGCCAAGTGGCCCGGAGCTGCATGGAAACGAAAGTGGAGAAACGAGATCCGAGACGCGAGGAGGCGGTTTTATTGCGCTGTCAGCCCTGCGAGGTGAAACGCGGCACTCAGGCTTTCATTATCAATGCATTATGGGAGTATATTAGTTTTGGGGCGAAAATGAATTCTTTGTAATAATACATCATCCTAGTCAATTAAAAAAATATTGGAAATTGATATCACCAGATTTGGCCAGAGTAATTAATATATTGAATCGTTACGTTTTTGAATTTTTGATACATTTTATTGCATCATAAGGGCTGGTGATAAAATAATTAACACTATAACATACATATTGCACTTACATGTAATTATCCAATGAACAAACACATTGCGTAAGTGTTAGATGTATGTTGTAATATTGTTGTTTTTATATTTACCAACAGTTCTGATGGAATGAAATATTTCAAAACGATGGCATACTTAATGATTTAATGTTTTAATTATTTTGTCCAAATAAGTAATTACAACTTCCAACTTTGAACAAAATTCGGTCACGAAAAAACTTCTGTTCGTTTTGTAAATGTTTGAACAAAATCTGTAGTATTTGCGTATTACTTTTTGTTTCATAAAAATCATGAGTACGTATAAAGGACAGTAGGGAAATCACAAATACTGTTTCGGCACTTCAACCGTTAGACAATACATATGTTTCGACATTAGTTAAATCCATCACCACGAGTTCGTTAGGTTCCAGCAAATGTTGTGTCGCGCGTCACGTGCGCTGCCGAGAACATCAAAGGCGGCGCCAAGTTTGCAACTTCTCTGAGGCGGCTGCGAGCGTTTAGGAGCGATGACTCGGAGGTTGAAGTGCCGGTCACGACTCAGCCGGAGGCGCTTCACTCCAAGTTGCGAAATCCGAAGCGGTGCTCACTTGGAGATGCGCCTAAAATCGACACATTAGCCAGTGAAATGAATTTCACGAACGATAATTGCGCTGAACTTCGTGTGAAATTGTTGTTGTCAATAATTGAAGAGTTCGAATGCAAAACGTGGAAATTCGCGTGAAAATGTTTGCGAGATACAAGCAAGAGAATATTTTTGCTGAAAGGGGTTTAAATTGGGCTACATAAAGAGGGCAACAGACGGAGACTACTATTTGCCATGATTTGAACGATTTGAAAACCACAGTGCATGGACAGGAGATGGAAACGTACAAAAATGTTAATATTAAAAACACCTGTAACTTTGAGTGTTACCATATTTTACTCTCAAACTCTTAAACTAGAAATTTTGTAATTTAATTATAAACTGGAATTATTTGTATAGTTTTTAGAATTGTTGCCGTGTGGATGTATGTACAAATTAGCTTTAATAGGAAGTAATATATTAGAAACTAAATAAAACTTGTGTTATCCGACAGTGGTACTTCAAATTAAATGAAAGACGACACGCTGAATTGAAAACAAAAATTGTCTATTTGTAATAAATGGAAACGTCATTGAACGCGTAGCAATGCGCGGTGTAATTATTAAAACGATTTTGTACTGAAACGAGTGAAGATTGTAAAAGACTTTCTATATCAATAGGACGTTCGTGTGTACGGCCTTCTGCTAGTAAAGCGATACGTTGGCGGGTACTATAGTAACGGACGAGGTACATCGAATAGAGAAATCAATAACCAGAGGTAGAATGAACGATACATGGTCAGGTGGACGACGAAATTGTATGGAACGTCAGACGTTGTCTATTTATAAGTAAAGACTGAATAACTTAATTGTCGACAAAGAATATATGACTTGGAGGAGCTGGAAGAGTTGGGAAAATACGAATGATGTTTGACGACTTGTGCACATGAGCAGGAAGACTTATTTTGAAAATACGAATGATTGTAATGTTTTCCATTAATTCTATGTTTAAAGTTCTTCTCTTTGTTATTATTTCCCTTTTTGAGTGTTATTTAATATTGTAAAATAATGTTTTATTTTTGATTTGAGTTTTCAAAATGTTCTTTTATATAATCCCTATCCCCAATGATAATATTGTTTGTGTTACAAACATTATCTGCCTTAAGTTGCTATCTTCCTTCAGTAGTTTTGGCTAGTTGTCATAATATTTTTTTCTGCGTTGATACTAATTTCCTCTGTTGACCGACAAACGCACAAAGATCCTTTTTATTTACATCTTGATTTTGTGCGGGAATTGTTCATCCGTGTACGTTCGCGTGCGGGTCCATGCTGTTCCCTCTCGTGAAGACGCCCCTGACGACGCACGCGAAAGCGCGGCAAATCCCAGAGGAGGCGGGATGGTGCTGGACCAAGCAAGAGGGGCGTGGAGGAGTGGGATGGGATGGGAGTGGGATGGGGCGTGGAGGAGAGAGGAGGAAGAGCAGGGCGCTCGGACAGCGGTTGCGCCGCGACGGCCTTAAAAATACGCCTCTGTCAAGCGCGGTTTTAGCGCCTTCGGACGCCGGCGCCCTGGGCCCTTCGGGTTGCGGCCGCCACGCCCTCTTTGCGCTCGCTCTCTCTCCCTCCCTATCTGTATTCCTATTTCTCCCTCTTCCCTTTGCTCCCTTACTCCCTCGCTCCCTCACTCCCTCTCTTCCTCGCTCCCTCTCTCCCTCGCTCCCTCTCTCCCTCGCTCCCTCTCTCCCTCGCTCCCTCTCTCTCTCTCGCTCCCTCCCTCGCTCCCACTCTCACCAAACCTTAACTATATAAACTTGGAATTTTATATATATATATATAAATCACATCCGAACGACACCGTCAGAAGATTACGTTTTTTCTTTGCAATGACTTGAGGTGCCGAAATCCCCCAGCTTTCAAATTACATGCAGCTCATCTACAGATTCATATTTCATTATATAAACTGCGTAATGTCTTCTATGCTTGTTTTACAGTCACAGACTTGTAATATTATGATAATATTGTAAATGAATATTATCCCGTATTTCAAAAACATATTCGGCACTAAGTATTTTGGAGGCAACTACAATCACACGATCTGATCCTCAGAAAACTAGTTGAAACCAGGAGTAGGTTTTATATTCAAAAGACACCTAATATATGTAGTTGTTAATGTAGGATATAAGAATAATAATAGTAGTAGTAATAGTAGTAATAGTAATAATAATAATAATAATAATAATAGAAATAATAATAGTAATAATAATAATAATAGTAATAGTAATAATAATGTCATACAATACATCAAAAAGTGGTTACCCTACCCCCAGAGCTTCAGTCGTCCAATTGGTTTCTTCGTTTCCTCGAACGGTGTTCAAGTAGTGTACTGTACGCAACAGACACACACACTTGCACGTTACAAATTTATGGGATTTGTTTAAGTTTTTCCAATAGTTTACTTGCTTACAATTGTTTGCCTACAGTGATACCTTACAGAACTCGAGTTATCATTGAGGTGAAGTAATTGCTTCGAGCTAAGCTTGTAAATTACTCTGATGATGTAGTGTTTCACAGAGCCACATGTGAGTCTCCACTAAATGCACGTTTGTGTTGTACTGTCTAATTAAGAGAAGGTTCTATAAATCAGTGAATAATCACCGGTAATCCATTGATCAATCGTACCTCTATTTCCCAGGATGGCAAATTCACTTGATTGATGGATTCACTCGCTAAATTTAGCACATTGTCGGCACCATTCCAAAGTCAAGAATGAGCGAAAAGTTACTTTGAAAAAGAACCCCTTCAAAGATTAGATTATGTCGAAAAAAATCAGTGCCTCTAACCGGCAAGTCCTATGTTTGAGTCGCGAAAGTGACGGCATTTTAGACACTACCTGCACAGCTCGAACAGGCTACACCAGTCAAATTCAGTAGCTTCTGAAGTAGAATTCTAGCGGCCGGCTGCTCTGATCGGTAGTTTTCCCTGCTTTCTCCGATCAACACCAGGCGAATGCTGAACATTACCTCAAAAACAAGCGAAGTGCCGCTCGCGATATTTCCTTCCGCTTTCCTTCTGATAGGAGATACCTTGAAAAGAAAAACCCTTCTAGTCGACAGCATATTGTGGTCGGATCTCACCTTCCAGTGGGGAAGATCACCACAATCTCGCAAAGAATAGCATACACTGCACTTACGGGACTTAGCTGATGACGCGTCAGGAATTACCAATTAATCAATAAAAAATCAAAAACAATCGGTCCTGCATCGATAACTTTCATCCAGCACTTGCCTCAATAGCGTCGTTCACCGTGAAGTCGGATTTAATTTCCGACCGTGTCGGATTTCCGGCATTACTTCATAGTTGGTTCGATTTCGACCTCTGTATGGCGAGAAATCTAGCAATTAGTTGGTTTGGGAGTTTTGACTATTCCTCTCGTAAAATTAAAGCCAATAGTGTTTAACTACACATACAAAATACCCCGATCAGGGCGGTGTATCTAAATCTATTGTCCTAAAAATACCACTCGTTCTTTTGGAATTCTCAGGTAAATCCGCTCCTCTGTTCGCGAGTCAGGGATTTATCGACAATTTCCAAACACTCGTGGCATTTCCAAACACTCGCTCTATGATAAACAACGGGAGAATTGCGGAAAGTCATCTGACATACTCTTGTATATATCTTCATTATTATTCCATCATTTTTTATACATGATTATACTTGCATACATTACACTACGTACATGCCTGGAAATCAGTCGAGTGCATAGAGCTTGTGCCGGCCGTCCCTGGGCGAGATATGTGGAGAAAGGAATAACCCAAAAGTCTTCACCGGATCTCGAATTTCATCGGGAAAGGAAAACGTCACTTCCAAGGATATAACTTGCAGGATTAATGACCTAAGAAGTGAACGTTATCAAGATTTTCAAGAGATATGCATAGTAATTAATTAATAGGTAATAAATCAATAAGCAACTCTCCGCCACTTAATTCTTATTTTTAGATATCGTGCCATCATTTACCCCTTTCCCAAGAAACTCTGTGCACTTTCGAGGTTTTGGCTCAGTGTTGACGATATACTGAAGTTGAACTCATCTTGCCTATCGGCTTTCACCTACATTTTACAGTAGTTTTGTAAAAATCATACTTTCTTTATTGTGAGTTGCACTGTTATAAAATAAATTTTAAACATGATACTCTTTTTATTAGTAAAATGCACATATATGCTCCAAATATCCGTTTTTAACGCAGGGAAACTAGAGTACTGCAGGGGAGAAAGGTAAACTTGTGATTTTATTAGCTATTAGTATGAAGTATATAATATATGAAAGTGAATGTGTGATAAACTAATTCTATGGAATATGAAAATGGAGAGAAAATAGGAATGTTTTCAGAGAGCCGAAAACACTTTATTTAGGGCGGTTATGGGACAGGCAAGAAAATTTTAATAAAGATCCTAATATATACATACGTTAAATGTATGAATGACTGAACAACAGATTCCTCTCTATGATTTCAAATAAACAAAAATAGAAATGGCAATATTATGTTGTAAATGTAATACTTCAACAAAACAATTGCAAATCACACAGAGATGTGTGTTGCGTACCTACGGTATGTACAACCCAAAAGACAGGGTCACGTAACGGGTCAGTTGATAGTTGTTGGGTTCGTGAAGACATCTTGCAGCAACGAAACATGGAATCAGAAGATTCCCTCATAGGGAAGCTAAGATAATTTAGTCTTTCCACATTGTTGTCAGTGAATTTTAAGTTTTTGCAAGGTTACTTCGACGATCTGTCTCTTAACTCTTCTGGGTATGTGATTTACGAGTGGTTACCAGAGGCATAAAATTATTGATACGAACAGTTGTTTTTATTTTTATTTTTATTTCTCTTATATGTACCACAGAGAAAATATAAATTCTACAAAATACGATGACAAGATGTTTAACGAAATATTGCTTTGCGACTTTCTGATACCAAAAATGTGTTATTTTCCCGAATATATTTCTGCCTGTCCATCAGTAGAACACACTAGCGGATTAATCCGTTCTCATGTTTTTCTCCACAACGGATACTCCACGATCTAACCTTAGAAGAGGTCTTGCAAAGTTGAGAAACTTCTTTGAATATTTGAGAAAATACTCTTTGAAAGTTCTTGAACTTTTTTTTAAATTCTCCAATGTGACCGCACACTTTTTTTTTTTGCTCGAATAAATTTAAGTGATATTATAAATATGGTTTATGTCATATTATTTAAACCTCAGTACTATGTCATATTGCAAATTTGTATCTTACATGCTTCTCTTGTTGCAAATTTTTTAAGAGATGTTTCAAAAATGAGTAGAATACAAGTAGAAATATTATAATATTGCATAACAGTTACAATCAACACGATATAGTATGTGCTGATGGAGCACCTTAAGGTCAGATTTGTTTTCTGTAATTGGAATTTCCTTTGTCACTTCTAATGAAACCTCAAAGTTCAGTTTTATACTTAGATGTCTTCCGATGATAAACTTCAGAACGGTCCAAATATCGCCGTTTGCGCATTATCATGGAAGAAACTACCGAATAACACTAATAATCTATATTTATTTACTATCATTTCGTAACCATTAGCGTAAGTACAAAATCGTGTGAACTACAACAGCCAATATTTATGGTGACATAAGCAAACAAAATGAGTGTAATAAGAATACGTGTGCGAAGTAACACAATCTGCGCGGTTTACGTGTCACACCTCTACCTGCCTCTCGGTCGTGAGCGCCGTTGACGTCGAGGTCTTACGAATTGGCTTCTCAAGTTTGCCTGGCGTCGTCCGGGTGCGCGTTGTAAAGTTGGCGTAGACAGGTGGGAAGGTGATCGGGCCGGCGCTGGGATTTCTTCCACCTCCCACCCTCCACCCCCGCAGCCCTACACTCAGCGGCGCGGCGCCGCCCACATCACGAGGCTCCCCTCCTCTTCCTTCTCCCCTGCCCCTCCCCTCCCCCTTCCCTCTGCCCTTCTCTT
>BOPP01000162.1:2508312-2518810 GCA_017312745.1 Gryllus bimaculatus
CACAAACACACACAAACCAAAAAGAGGAGGATGGGACCCATTAAAAATTAAATAAATTCACAATTTTTTGCAAAAACTTGTTTTTTTTTTCCCCTCACACAGCAGAATATTTTTTCCTTACTTCCTTTTATCAAGCTTTTTTTTGACTGGTTTTTACATGGTTTTTTTTTTTGTTTCTCTAAAACTCCCTTGCCATCTAACATGTTTGAACAGAAAATTATAACTGAAAACCGCTTACTTATAACATTCAAAACTTTATCAGACCGATACATCATAGAAATTTCGTAACTGTAAGCGGTGAGCACTCAATATTCTTCCCTCTCACTTTCTCTCCTCCACTGCTCTTTGGCTCCTTTTCTCTGTCTCTCCTTCCCATTGTCGCTCCTTTCCGCTTGTCGCTCTTCCTTTTGTCTCTTCCTCTCGCTCGCTCTCTCTGTCGATTTCCTCTTGTGGCTCTCTCTTGTGCTCTTCTCCTTGTCCGCCTCTTCTTCGTTCTCTTCCCTTCGTCTCTCTTTCCCTTCGTCTTCTTCCCTGTCTCCTCTCTCCCGTCTTTCTCCGTTTTCTCCCTCCTGTCTATCTTCCTCCTGTTCTCTTCTCCTGCTTTCTTCCCGCTCTCTCTCCTCTATTCTTCTTCTCTCTCTTCCCCTCTCTCTTCTTCCTCTTTCTCTCTTCCCTCTCTGCTCTTCCCCTCTCTCTTCCCTCTCTCTCTTCCCCTCTATCTTCCCTCCTCTCTTCCCCTCTCTCTCCCTCTCTTTTCTTCCCCTCTCTCTTCCCTCTCTTCTTTCCCTTCTCTCTCCCTCTATCTCTTCCCCTCTCTTCTTCTCTCTCTCTTCCCTCTCTTCTTCCCTTCTCTCTTTCCCCTATCTCTTCCCTCTCTCTCTTCGCTCTCTTTCCTCCTCTCTTCCTCTCTCTCTTCCCCTCTCTCTTCCCCCTCTCTCTTCCCCCTCTTCTTCCCTTCTCTTTCCACTCTCTTCTTCACCTTCTCTTCCCCTTCTCCCTCTTCTTTCCACCTCTTCTTCCCTCCTCTCTCTTCCCCCTCTCTCTTCTTCCCCCTCTTCTCTTCGCCTCTCTCTCTCTTCCCCCCTCTCTTCTCTTCCACCCTCTCTTTCCACCTTCTCTCTCCCTCCTCCTCTCTTCCCCCTCTCTCTCTCTTCCCCCTCTTCTCTCTCTTCTTCGCCCTCTCTCTTCCTTCCGCCCCTCTCTCTCTCTTCCTCCTCTCTCGTTGCCCCCCTCTCTCTCCTTCCCCCCTTCTCTGCTCTTCCCCCCTCTCTCTTCCCTTTCCTCTCCTTCCCCTTGGTCTTCTCTTCCCCCTTCGCTCTCGCTTCCCTCTCTTCTCCATTTTCTCTTCCGCCTCTTTCTTTCTTTCTTCTTCCGTCTCCTCTCTTCCCGCTCTCTCTCTCTCTCTTACCGCTTTACCCCTTGCCTATTTTTTCTTATTCTGTCTTTCTTTCCTCTGTCACCAAGGCGATTCCCAGAAAGTGTTTCTGAACGGTTTTTTTCCTGGGAGAATAACTTGCCCCGTAGGCACTGAGTTTGTATTTTGAGAATGGCTGGAGTAATTCGTCCGACCAAGAGATGTTTGTGCATGCTCCTAACATCTCTTCGGAAAATCGCGCCCAGCGTCGTCTGCTGTGTTGCTTCTCACTCGCCCATGACGGCTGTGGGTGGAGCCTACACGCGTAGATCGGCTATCGGGGTGAAACATTTGCCGGCGAGATGGGGAAAGCGCAGGTGGCTTGCGCAGTACCACTCTAATGATTTGCGCGAAGTTTGAACACGGAATGATGTCATTAATAATTTCTAGGCCACGGTAAATCCTCATGATTGGAAGGGGCAATACGCACAGTCGTGGGTGAAATGTATTTACATACATATAAAAACTTTACAAGTTAAATAAAAAATAAGTTTTAGGAGTCTAAAGCTCATATTTAAACGGGTTTGGGTGGCAGTAGCAAAATAAGCCATAACCGACAGTTTCGTTTCGATAAGTTAATACTATCTGTTCGCATTTTGGTCAGTGTTGCTGACCATGATACTGCCCTAAGCCTTTAGTTGATAAGAATAAAGTAAGAGACTTTCAAGTAAAAACTTGTATTTCAATACGAACAAGATATGTTTTTTTTGAGTTTACTAAAATATTCTTTTGGTTTTTAATAGGTTTAGAACAGTTAATCAGGGTTTCCCTTAACCACTAATCTCTACTAGCGGGTCGCTCCAGGCCGGAACGAGCTCTAAGCTCCGCGATAAGGCTCCGGCTGTGTGGGTAGTCGTAGTGCATGTAACGGGTAATTGTGTTGTCAGTAAGAGGTGAAACGGTAGAACTAGGAATTGTACGGAACATATCGTCCACCGGATCGTGGACGTTTGTTTCGGAGGTAGTGCTTCGGCATTCGCCTGATATTTATCGGAAAAACCACGAAAAAATTTTCGAATTAAAGCGCGGCGCTTAAAATATCTCAAAGAGTAATTCGACTCGGTTCTAAGCTAGCTCGAAATCTTCTACCATCATACATTCAAACCTAGTAGAGGCACTGCAGTGACATCAGTTATGCCCTGAGGCACCAGGTAGCTGTTACTATCCCCCACTCCCACCACCGCCCTAACTATCTTCCTCCCCGTCCAACCTCACCCACTCGATCCACGCCCTACTAGTACCCTCTGGCCCGGTGCTCAACGCCCGTACCCGATTGCCGCCGCTACGTCGGCGCGTGCTTAAACAGCATCGCTGCTGCTATAGGCCGATTATGCGGCGCGCGAAGTTAACGACCGCTTGGAGGGCGGCGGGCCCCGCACGCCCACGAACTGGAGCAAGTAATGCCTTTTAATTTTAAAGACCCCATAATCCGCGCCCAGGCGCCTCGCCCGACCCAGCCCACCCCACCCCCCACCCGTCCCCACCCTTCCACGCTCCTACCGCCGCCGCCGTTTTTCGCAGAAAGGCGAGGGTTAAGTGCGAGGCCTGGAGGATAGTTTCAAAAAAATCCACCGGAAGTGGCTCCGCGCATTAGCGCTAACGGCGGCGGGTAATGTAATTAAAAACTACTGCCCGAGGGGTAATTAGTGAGACGTTTTTTATCCGGTGACTGCTGGAGGTGGCGTGGATGAGGGGAAGGAGTAGGGGAGGTGTGCGTAGAAGGCGCCATCCGCCATCTCGTTTTGACACTCGAAAGATTTTTGGAGAGCACTGAAAGTACACACAGTTTACGCTCATGTTTTGTTACGTGTATTGTTTCAATCCATGTACTGTCATATTTTAGATATAGATTGTATGCCATCTGAATGACTTCGATACGTCAACAAGATAAAGTATTCGGATGAAAGCTTTCAGTTCTACGTCGTCGCAAACATTGTATCACATTTCCGCCAACAACGGAATTCTAGTCGTCTCCATAAACGCATTGGTAGACAGTAATAATATCCGTAATACTCGTCCTAAGACATTCTAGGATACAGTAAGTCTTCAAATTTCTTGTACAGACTTTGGAAAGCGACGAACATAAAACATTGTTATGAGTGCGTATATTCACTGAGGGTGCTAATTTATTGTAATCACTGACTTTTATGTGTAAAAGTATTTATTTGTGTTATCAGGTATTACATTCTCTGCAGTATCTACCTTCGGTTCTCATTCGCTGTCAAGGAATGATTTTAGTAATTCGTCTTCACCTCTGTTAGCATCACCTTCTGAAACATCCATAAATTGTTCTTCCTCTCCTTCCAACTGCATTTTCTCTCATTCTGATTTTTCAATGCAGTCACTTCCAAATTACAGAACTGCCAACTTTAAAACAACGTACGATATCCTTAGAGTGACGATCGACTTCCTAGGTCAAAAACGCGAGTGGTAGCGTGGTAACGCGAGTGGTAGCGTGGGTTACTTTTGTAGTCCAAGCTACATTTGGGGCTGATCACAAGCGCAGTAACTATCACTTCAGCCTTATTTTGCGGTAAATAGTGAGATTAATGTATCTACAAAAGCTACATCAAAATTGTCTCAAATCTCGCTGTAGAAAGCGAATCAATAAAATTGAATTAAAATAGTAATCCACGCGACCACTGAAGGGTTAAGACATACATTTTCTTTCAATGTGGCTGTTTGCAGAAGAACATCGTTCTGTCCCATGATTTTTGGTAGCCAAAGTTTTGTTAAGTGTTTTAGGAAGCTTATGGTAACAGTCCTTCCATCAATATCACTAGTAGATATGTATTGTAGCATTAAATTTCCAAGTATCACAGTTTATAAAATTAATTTTCCCATTTCGAAATATTTTCCATCTATTTCTTTTGTAGGGTAATGGTATTTCTGTGTGTATTATTATTTTTACTTCACTTTACCTAGATGAAGAATGTGGTCTATTGCAATCATACAGTTAGGTCTATTACGTCTGGTCTGTCACAGAACAAATGGGTGAAACGTGCTTCTGAAGCTGGAGCGGGAGTAAATTCTGATATGGTGGAGGTGTTGTATCGTCTAAAAATATAGCACTATTTTCGCAACTTGAGTGTGCCTTCCCAAGGCTGTCATACGTAAATGCAGTGTCTCCTGTGACTTGTTCTATAATTTCTACTACAGCACCACTGCACAACTCTTCCTATATTCAAATAGTAAGTCTGTATTTGGTTCTGTTGGCGAGTGTAATACATTAATATCCTTTCGTGCGCATAAGTGGAAAATTTGCGCACGGGTTCATCTAGTTTCAATTTACTTTCCGAGATACAAGGAGTGTATGAGGTTTTGTTTTTATCTTAGAATTAGAATAATTAGCCTACGTCTTATTCTTCATTACACACATCATCACATACACATTTTCAATATTCATGTTGTCCACGAATTGAAAACTCAAAATTAATAAAACAAATATCTAACTTAAACTACCATTTACATATGTTTATTTTCATCGAAAAGAAAACTAAATACATCCTAATATAAAGGCGATAAATTATAGACAGCACTTGTAGTCCATAACTCCTTTTCTTCCTGATGCACTTCAGTGCAAACTGCATCAAACTTTGTTCCACAGTTCCAAACTATTGCACAAGAGGTTAAAGTTACTTAATTAACACTTTATACAACTACAAGGGTACGTTTTCTTCAACGAAGAGAAAACAGTTTATCGAATGTACGGTTGTCGGTTGTTCATATCCGGCGAAGCGCTTTTAATCTTCCAGGAAGTCGACTCTCCACCGGGTCGATCATCATTCTCGATCGTCTTTCCAACGCCCGGCCGCGGGCGATCCGTCGTTAGCGTCGAGGCAGCGCGCCGGCGAGATGATTTAACTTAACGACGAGTCTAATGAGTGGCTGAGGGGAGGCGGATGACGCAAGCGCCGCCCGCTTTCTGCGCGCGCAGCTTATGAGCCGTCGGCCGACGGCGTGCGCGGGCAACATCCTCTGGATGACGTCATCGATCAAAGCGTCGCGCTCTCCATTAGTTGCGAGTTGACCGCGACCCCTTGACTGATTGCCTTGTGCCACCAATTGGATTATAGTAAGATGCAGGATGGATCACGGTTTTATTTTGCCATTAAGTGCGTGTTCATGTTGTTCGGAGTAATTGGACACTAAAATTTTCAGGAATTCTGTGTTTACAATTTTCAGTAGGCACAGTTTGTTCAAACTTACTTTTTGTACTACAGTATGTATTCCCATACATAAGTGAAAGTAGTAATGACAATTTAAATATCTGGAAAGAGTATATTCCTTTATCTTTGAAAATTGACAAAAATATATTTTAAAGGGCCGCTACAGTCTAACTTCTACCGCGTTTCCGTTGTATCTTGAAGTATAGGTAATAATGAAAATGTGTTCGAAATAATGGCAAGAAATATGAATTATCATTGTATGGAAATGGAACAGGCGGGAAAACGAAATTAAATAATTTAAAATTCTCACACAATTTTAATGAAAATTTCACCATTACTGAATATTCGCACATTCATTAATAACCGTCTCTCCCTCCGGTCCACGATCTATCTCCCTCCCTCCAATTCCATCTCCTCTCTTTATTTTCGCTCCTCATTCTCTCCCTCTCTTTATGATGATCAAGTTAGAGATAAGCAGAGATAAGAGATTTACCTACAAGCATATTTCCATTGTTCATTGAAATGATCAATAAGCTGTAAGAGTTTTCTGCCCAAAGTAGAACGAAAGAACTCATCGCTTTTCTAGATATGTCTGAAATTAAAAAAATTAAATAAAATCAAATATTAGTGTCATTCAAAAGATAATTTGACCAATTTGAATAACAATAAGTGTAAATCCTTTTTTTCTCAGTAGAAACTATATTCATACTATCTAAGTTACATCCAATATGTGGCAGATTGGAAATTATTCTGAAGTAATTTTAAACAATCTTTAAATATAAGCTGTCTGAAAAATTTGTCGATCCTAGAATACGTAATACATAATTCCTAACACAAATAAAAACTCAGAACTATTTGAAATGGTTCTTCTATAACGTTCGAATAAGAACCTCGCCAGACTTTGTCAAACTACACAAAAACATGGCATCTACCCACCCCGCCTAAAACGTAGCATCCAACAGCCACCACAACACACTCAACGACGTCTGGACTAAGGAAACCGCCTGCGAAGGTGCAATTGCCAGCGTCCCGCAAAAGCAACCCTTGAGGAACGCCATACCCCGCTCGCCTGCGGGCGGCAACGCCAGCGCCAGCGCCGCCCGCACCTCCGCAGCTGTAAATTCCCCTGAATTAGAGCGGAGCGGTCTCCGCGGAGCCCGCGCCGCGAGCGCGCGCGTCGTTTCGTATGCAAAGGGCCCCGGGTTCTAATCCCGGACAGGGCGACGTGGCGCGCTGCCGACGCGCAGCGCATGCCAACGAGCGGCGGCGTTTCTTCCGTCCCCCCCCCCAGTGGCTGGGAGGTGGTGGCGGATGACGCAAGCGCGCCCGTTTGCGCTTGCAGCAGTTTATCGATCCGTGGACGGCCGATGGTACGGCGTGGCGGCAACAGTCCTCTGGATGACGTCATCGATTCAAGAGCGTTCGCGCTCTATTTCCTTGTTTGCGAGTATGCACGCGCCCTTGACTGATATGCCTTAGTGCCATTCCAATTAGGATTATAGTAAAGATGCAGGATGGACTCAGGTTTTTATTATTATTCGGCACCTTAGGTGCGTGGTTTCATGTTGTTCGGAGTAAATTGGACCTCGAATCAGGAATTCTCGTTTTTAGCAATTCTTAGTTAGATAAGAATTTAGGATGTATTGCAAACTTCACTTTTTGTACCTACAGTATGTATTCCCATACATAAGTGAAAAGTAGTAATGAAATTTAATATCTGGAACAGAGTATACTTCTTTATCTCCTTGAAAATTGACATAAAATATTTTAAAGGGCCGCTGACAGTCTAACTTCTAACCGTGTTCGTTGTATTTGAAGTAATAGGTAATATGAAAATGTGTTCGAAAATAATGGCAGAATATGATTATCATTGTATGGAAATGGAACAGGGCGGGAAGACGACATTAAAATAATTTAAAATTCTCCACACATTCTATGAATAAATTTCAAACTGATCCGCACTCATTATGAACGTTATTCCTCACATGTCAGTTATACTCTCTCCTCCTACGATTCTATTCCTGCTCTGTTCATATCTTCGTTCTTCGCTACATTCTCTCCCTCTTCTATGATGATCAAGTTAGAGATAAGCAGAGATATACAAGAGATTTACCTTACAACATATTTCATTGTTCTTACTTGAGATGATGAATAAGCTGTAAGAGTTTTCTGCCCATGAAGCTAGAAACGAAGATACTCTCGGCTCTTTTCTAGATATGTCATGAAATTATGAAAAATATAAATAATAATCCAAATATTAGTGTCATTCAACAAGATAATTTTGACCAATTTGAATAACAATAAGTTGTAATTCTTGTTTTTCTCAGTAGAAATATATTCATACTATCTAGTTTACAATCCAATATTGGTGGCACATGATTTGGAAATTTTCTGAAAAGTAATCTTAAAAATTCTTTAAATTAAGCTGTCCGAAAAATTTGTACGATCCGTAGAATAACTTCGTAATACAATAATTCCTAACCAAATAACACTCAGAACTATTTTGAATGGCTTCTTCTATAACGTTCGATAAGAACCTCGCAGACTTTGTCAATACAGACGAGTAAAACATGGATGCGTACCCACCCCCGCCTAAACGTAGGCATCCACAGCACAGCAACACAACTCACCGAGGTCTGATAAGGACAACCGACGCATAGCGAAGGTGCAATTGGCACGCGCACGAAAAGAACCCTTGAGGAACGCATCTCCGCTCGCCTGCGGGCGGCAACGCCGCGCCTAGCTCCTGCCGCGCCTCGCAGCTGTATATTCCTCTGATTTCTAAGAGGGAGCGGTTCGGCATTCCCGCCGGCCGACGCCCGACAGCGTCGCGCGGTGTTTCGTATGGCAGAAGGGCTGGGCTTCACTAAATCACCGGAAGGGCGACCTGGTCGGCGCGCTGCCGACGCGCAGCCGGCATCGGCCACTGAGCGGCGGGTGTTATCTCGTCCCCCCGAACCCTGACCCCGCCACCATTTTTTCGCACACTCTCGTCCTCTTCGCGGGCAGGTCGCGGAGTCGAACCGATCTCTTTTCTGTTCAGCGCCAGCGCAGGAAGGGAATTCGGCGGAGGAGCAAGCAAGGGATTTAAGAAAGGTGTTTTGTGTTCTTTTTTGTGTGTTTGTCTGCAGCGCACATAGGTCGCTCAGAGATTTCCGTGAGTCGGCCACCAAAATCTCCTAGCTGGCACGGAGTGAATTGTGTAATTCCTTTGGGCTGTTTGCCTGAAGGTAAAAAGTAATTGAATCTTGACAAGAGTAAATATTATTGATTCGGGTAAAATAGAGAGTTTTACGTATATTCGCGTTTAATATGAAAGCTTTTTGGTCTGAGGATACGACAATCGCAGCTACTTACACCGTAAACGGCATAATGTGAAAAGTAATGCCGGATCAGGTAAACCGTATATATGATAGACATTTGCATGAAATCTTGATATCGAATTTTAATCCGTTCTAGCGTAACTAAACACACCCGAAACTGTACTAATTTCATAAAATTTCGATATGGTTAATATGCATTCAACGAAGATATGCTTGATATTAAAGTGTGAATTAACAAATATTTTTACCCTGGTTCTATTCTGGGTTCGTCAGTTTACTAGGTACTTTAAATATATGCCCACAAACTTCTGAGAAAATCTCTCTTGGTAATCTAAGCATATATTTATAAATATTACGACGGTTAACGCGGTAAATCAGACATACTACTGAATATGGATAATAGTTTGGGGCGAGGCGCGGAGGTCGCGAGGCGCGAGGCTGCGAGCCGCGAGGCGCGAGGCGCGAGGGCGCGAGGGCGAGGCGCGAGGCGGACGCGCGACGGGCGGTGGGCAAAGGCTGAGCGGGATGGTTGGTGGGCATTTGTGTGAGACGGCAGGTGGCGTGACATGCAGCGCAAAGGAGAAGGTGGAGCGGAAAGGTTCACAACGCGGCGGTGGTGGCACGGCATACAGGGGCGAAGATTACGGTATGCGCCCTAGTCTAATTGTACCGAAGTGATCCGAGCAGTACTAGACGGGGGGCACGACAGTTACAGCACGTCCGGGGTGGGGGAGGTTGCTGGCTTGTATAGGCAGCAGACGAAGTGGGAGGCGAGAGATGGGAAGTTGGCGTTAAGCAGTTGTGGATGGTAGCAGGTGCTGGAAGTGGTACAGTGCACCCAATCTGGTGGGCAAGCTCGTGAGGTGTATGGTGGGTTGGAGGGGTGGGTTGTAGATTGCGACGGGAGTGAAATAGTGGTCGGGGAGCTGGGATGTAGATGGGTAAGGAAGTAATGGAGCAAAGCGGCGGCGTGAAAAAGGGTGGTGGGAAGTGGAGTCGTGTAAATGTCGGTCCTGGCAGTGAATAGTTAGGACGTGATGCGACGGGCTGTGAATAGTGGTTCGGGGAAAGTGAGACGTAGAATTCGTCGGGCAGTAAATAGTGGTCCGGGGAAGTAGACTGTAGATTGCGTCGAGCAGCTGACTATTGGGCACGTAAAAAGGCGGCGGAGGGAAGTGGGCTTGTAGATTCGTCTGGCAGGAATATGGGCGGGGGTCATAGGACGTAGATGCGACGGGCAGTGAATAGTGGTCGGGACAGGGATTTTAGATGCGTCCGAGAAGTGAATTAGTGGTCCAGGGGAACAGTTGGGACGTAGATTTCGTCGGGCAGTAATAGTGGTCCGGGGCATAGGTGTAGATGCGTGAGCAGTTGTATGGGCAGTAACAAAGGCGCGTGGGAGTGGACTGTAAATAGCGTCTGCAGTGATAATGTGGGCCGGGGGCAGTAGGACGTTAGATGCGACGGGCGTGGAATAGTGTCCCGGGAAGTGATTTTAGATGCGTCCGAGAAGTGAATAGTGGTCCAGGGAACATGGACGTAATTCGTCGGGCAGTAAATAGTTGGTCGGGGCGTAGGTGTAGTGCGTCGAG
>BOPP01000162.1:2535620-2562108 GCA_017312745.1 Gryllus bimaculatus
GGAGGCGGGTGAAGGGGATAATTCGGTGACGAGGTGTGATAGGTGTGGGATTACATTGTCGGATGCTCGAAATTCTCGGCGCGGAGTGTTCCACTAAACAGAATTAACAGTTTCCAGTTGATTTGATTGATTGATTGATTAATTGGTTGGTTGGTTGTTAACCACTCCAGGCGCGTCAATTGCTATGGTCATTAGTCCCGTAGTTGTAGTGCATTTTGTCTCTGTAGAGTCTTTTAATTTCGCTGTTGACTGATCTCTGATTACTCTGCTATGTTTGAAACACTGTTTATATAGATGGTAGATGGACACTGGTTATATAGGTGTAATTCTAATGCTTTCATTATTATGTGGAGCTCTTTCATTTACGTAGCTGAATCTGTTTTCGTTTTCGGTTAGTTTTTCTAGGTGGGTTTTTCTATTAATGACTGTTACCGAGTATGGATCTAGTTCACTGCTAATGGAATTTTTATTTTTTTGGGAGCTCCAATCCGAATCGCTGTTATTTTGACCTCTTTGACCTCTTTTTCAGATGTCAGACTTTATGCTGGGGTTGCGATTGCTGAAGGAGGCCTTATCAGATTGTGACTGACTTGCGCCATTTGCCGCGCCGGGGTTTTTGACCTTAGTATTGGTGTTACCGTAGAAAAAAGTTCCTGTAGCTAGCTCTAGACATGGGTTTCGTTCGGGTTGGTCACAGTAGTACTGGACATTCTGGCTAGTCGAATGTTCCCCATAGCTGCGCAAATCCTCGTTTTGGTCCGATGGGAAGTGGCGCTATCAAGATTGTAGGCCACTTCCGTAGCGCCGACGATGGTGTGGCCTAGACCAATGCTGTATGATATCTCTACGTTGCTAACCGTGTTTACAGCAGCAACTATTAATGGATATATTATTTCACTTTGACACTTCACGTAGTCACTGCACTGACTTATTCACCGTAACTGACGTTACTTAGCGAACCGTATCAGGTAGCATACAACTGCGCTGGTGGTGAACAGCGCGATGTGCTCGCCCCCAGGGCTAAGAGCAGACTGTGTCTCTCCTGGAGGCAGCGGATGAATTCAATCTAGCTTGTATCGAACATCCTGACAACCAACGGGATTAGAACCGTACGAACTCGTGGAAGGAGTCGCTGCCGGGTCAGCGGGTGGAATGTGCTAGCGACGTCGCGTTGAAGTGGAGGTTTATTAAAGCTATAATTCGATGAACGAGGATGACTTTGCTATACAAGTTACTGAGTTTCTACTGTGCTGACTGAATTATTAAGATTCACGTTGCGATTAGAAAGAATCAGAAAGACTTAGCTTCTCTAAACATAAATAACAATTTAATTTTGTATCTGTAATTAGAGTCGTGCAATTGAACTTACATTTGACTCTTGCTCTTCCACCAGATCACCTGACTTTAAGTATTTATTCTATAAGTATATATTAATATATAAATTATAAATAAAGAATTGTTATATAAAATAGAAAGTAGTGGATGAAAGAACGTAAGATTTTAGCTAGAAATTAAGTAATATTCTTACATTGACGAATTTTTTTCATTTTTCATTTATTTATGTATAAGGTAATGATTTTTGGTTTTTTTAAGTTTTACTCAATGGAAGTGCCTTGGTGGTGTATTTTACTTTTTGAATTGCCTTTGCTTTACAAATTAATCAATTTAAGATAGTTCAATTTGGCAGCGACTTAACAATTCAATTGAACATTTTTTTGTGTGTATTTAATTCTTCTGAACCTATGTTTGATTTTGTCTTATGTGATGTAAAACGTGATCATCACCAAACAATATTTGATTAAATATTTAAATCATACATTTTCAGTGTAATATTGCTAACAATATTGTATTCGATGTACAGGGGTTTATGACTTCTTGGACTATATTCTTCGAAATATTTTTACTTCTTTCAAAGAATCGTGTGACTATGTTTTTGTTAAAATTAATTTCAAAAAAGGAAACGATAGATCATCTTAACATTTGTACTCTACTAACAATATATGAATAACGACTCATGCTTTAGTACCAGTAATTGAAATAACACTGATGGGATTTCATTGCTATTTGGGACCATTTGTGAAACCAAATACGTTTGTGACTATATTATATCAACATGCTGGAGCAATGGACTGATTCAATATCGCAAAGAACTTCACAATTGTAGATAAACCGGGTATGTAACTTTACCTTTCCATTAACACGATCATGATAAATACTTTTTTTCCTCAACATGTAATTACTTGTTTACGTTCAACAACAAATCTGTAATGTTTGAAAACACTCGACTACTGATTTTTTTGCAGGAGGCATTCAATAGAGATGTTATAACAATGATCGTTTGAATTTAATTCTTGTAGTTTGGTGAATACTCAGTCATGAATTGTTTCGTGTTCACAAATTTCTCATCATTATTGTATAACGAATTTCACAAACGGTGTAAAAACAAAATAGGATCGTATTGTTGTTGCTATCAAATATCTTTGCCTTGATGTATGACATGCTTTCGTTTTCTAACAATAGAATCCATGAAAATTGAAAAACATGTTCCTACAGTTATCCTCCCTCCTCCAACCATTCGAGCTGGCCTCTGATGATTGAGTGCTTGTACCGAGAGAATCTGATAAGCTGGATCAATACGTAACAATGCCACCAATAAATTGCAATCTGATCTATAAACATGCGATAATTAATTTTTATGACTTCATCTGAGTCCTGATACGAGAGGCGATAGAATTGAAACTCGCCCGGATGACCTCCCACAGCAGCTGGTCTCGTTATTTTTATATCTGAACGGGTGATATTGCGTGGATGCCTCAATAACAAGCGAAGATTTCACTTCACAAATCCGATAATCTGTTACGGAACTTTGTTGTTGACAGCTAAATGGAAGGGTTTGGTATATGGAGTGGACCTTGGTATATTATCTATATTTATCAGGCTGACTGTACATAACCAATCTTGGTTAACTGTTATATGTTCTCAAAACCCAAGATATTTTCAAAATATAAACAATGTATTATAGTTATATTATAGTATTATAGTTTTCAATATATAAAAATTTTATGTAGGAAAACTATTTACATAAACTTATATTAAATGGATATAAAACTTTACATTATTTTAGCTCATCAACATACATGTTGCACCCTTTAATCCAATAATAATCATGCATAATGTTGCAGTTGCAATAATCAGCAACTGTACACTAGCGATGGTACAGAATGGCACAGAATTTCTCGTAGTATAATTTTCTAATTTCCTTGGTGTGGGATAGCTTTACGGACTTGCCCCCCACCTCTATCCTCTTGAGAGCTGCCATCTATTGCCACTCCAAACTTTTTTTTGAACTTTTTCAGTTTTTGGTGTCCGAATGTTAGATTAGAAATATTAATTTTAAACTATTCTAGAAGGTAATACCTCGTCGTATATGTAAATTTTCATTAAAAAATTTGGAGGCATTTTTAAGAAAAAATCGTTTAAGCTCTGGTGTAAATGCAAACTTTGAGGCTCTCTTTCACAGGAATTCTCCGCAATTGCAATTATAAATACAATTATATGCAATGCAAAAATAAATGCAATTATATGAACAAATTGCCGCAATATTACAAACGGCTGACTACAAAATACTGACGTCGTGAGAGTTCAGTAAAAAATTATATGCGTGTAATTTTGCAAACACGAAACTATAAAACAAAATGGCGTCTGTGTCATCACATAGAGTACATTTCCCTCTATCTATACCAAAAGTTCAAAGAAAAAATTTGGAGCCGTTTTTGACAAAATCTAGTTTTGCTATTATTTTATATTGCACACAATCTTGTGCGAATACAACTAAAATTTTCAAAACAACGTAATCTTTCAAAGAAATTACATTTGCGTAATTTAAAAAAAAAACACAAATATACTCCTAAACAAACCTTGTCATATTAAACCGAGCAATCATCCCTATCCGTTCAAAAAGTTTGAAGAAAAAAATTGGAGCCGTTTTTGAGAAAATGACGCTTGAGTGTTTCTGAAAATCAGGCTTTATTTCGTAGCTTAGCCACTATTGCATCTGCCAAACAAACCGGTTTGAAGGCTCGAAGCCAACATTCTTTGCCGTTTCAACACCGGGTTCGATAGATACAAATATAAGTAGTTTCTGTGATCAATAACAGTCAATTCCTCTACCAATAACTTACGAAAAGGGCCACAGACTTTGCGCGATTTTCCCTTCACTATCTTGGTTCCCTTCACTTCCTTTGCACACAATATTTCTCATCTCTCCTCTCGACTCTCTCTCTCCCTCCCTCCCTCTGTCGCTTTCTCCCCCTCCCTCCCTCTCTCTTTCTCCCCCCCTCTCTCTCTCTTTCTTCCCCCTCCTCCTCTCTCTCTTTCTCCCTCCCTCTCTCTTTCCCCCTCTCCCTCCCTCTATCTCCCCCTCCCACCCTCTCTCTCTCCCGTCCCTCTCTCTCCATCTATCTCGATCTATCTACTCACTGACAAAACTGCACACATACTCGACAGTTACCCACACTTTCGGATAATGTACGAAGTTTAGAGCTCGCACCTTAGATTGAATTTGAATTGAATTTGCCTTATTTTACGTGGGCGAGACCTCGGCGCATCAAGGCCCGATCTTCCGTCTGACGCACGCAAATTTCGCTAACGCTCCTTTCACCAACTAGGAAGAGAAAGGAGGTATTTCTTGGGCGAGAACAGGCCGATTTGAATTTAGTACTCAAGAGGCGTCATTTAGCGCTTGAGATCTTTTACATGCAAGTAATCTCGAACATGGGACAGCTCGGGCTTAACTTCCTCTCGAAGGAAGGCGTACGAAGATTTTTCGCCCTAAAAAAATCCACGGCTTCGATCGGGTTTGAACCCCGCCAACTTGGGTACAACTTGGGTACGCTTAGATGGTGCGCCGCAGCCAGAGAGAATTGCTCGACGGTGAAAACGCGATGCTCCACGTGTAAGGTCATGGTGGATCGTCACGCATTGAGAGAGGAACACGCGCATATCCGGCATAAAACATTACTACGCTAACGGAACTAAGACAGAGTAAGTTGTAAAACAAAGTACTCAAATTCGCTTACTCAATACCTCTCTGCTGACTACTGTTGCCGTAAGTGCGAAGTTTGTCAAGGATACATCTTTGTCTGAGTAAGACTCTACTTTGGAAGCACAACTGACACGCCAGCTGATACCAATTGTTCTCGAGTGGCTACGACGCCACCACCGTCGCGCCAATGAGCATGGAATCTCACCTACCCAATTATCTTCGTACGTAGGTTGACAATCGCGAACGTCAATCACCCATGACATCGTTGCAACACAACCAGCAATAAGCAGTACATACTAATGTGTTGTTGTCACATTGTCTCAAAGGTTTACACTTCGCAAATGTTCGATTACTTTTCGCAAACCGATTCCATATAATGTTTGCGTTTAAAATCTTTGAAAAACTCTTGGCCGTCTATTCCTAACCGAGCTTCACTACAGGACTTAACAACGTCTTTTCTCGCATCATGTAAAACGTTTGACGCGCATACCATCTTCTCTTCTATCACCCCTCCCATAGCCACCGGCTTGCCCAGGCCGTGCACGGCAGTTTCCTCCGTCCACTGCCACGCTTCGCACACAACACGTGGTGGTGTCCGGCGGGCGCAGAACTTCCAGAGGCAAAACTCGCTTAGACTCTATACCGCGCAGCAAGTTTCCAAGCACCTGTTCACGTTGGGCGAGCCCCCGTTGGCGGCCCCCCTGCCGCCCGTCGCCCGTCCGGCCCGTCCGCCGCCGCGCACCCGCCGCCGGCGCCCGCGCGCCCGCGCGCCCGCGCGCCTCGCCGCGCCCAGTCGCGCCCCGCCGCGGCCCGCGCGCCCGCCGGCCCCGCCGCGCCCCGCCGCCGCGGCCGCGCGCCCGCGCGCCCGCGCGCCCCGCCCGCCCGCCCGCCCGCCCCGCCCGCAGAGTCCGTACCTGCGCTGAGGGAGCGCTGGCCCTAAACGGCATCGCTCCGCTCCTCTCCCCGCGCCTCGCGCGCACGACTTGTCGGCCTTTGTGAGCGTTCGCGGGCTCCGAGAACGAGCCACGCCCCTCACGCGTGTACCCGCCTGCGCATCCACCACACGCTTCCGTCAGCAAGTTGCACTCGCAGCACTTCCACTGGCTTCGTCTACTTCTCTACAGCGCCCGATCCACGCACCGCCGGCTACCCACCACCCTTGGCATTAGCCCGTCTCCGCCCCCCGACTCCACCCCGTCTCCGCCCTTGGACTCCGGCCTCGACTCGCCTCGACTCGCCCTGACTCCGCCGCCCGACTGCCGTCCCCCGACTCCGCCCCGACTCCGTCCCCGACTCGTCCCCGACTCGTCCGACGTTCGTGCCCCGACTCCGTCCCCCGACCTCCCGTCCCGACTCCGTCCCGAGACTCCGCCCCCGATGCGGCCCCGACCTTCCGCCCCTTGTCCGCCCCCCCCGCGACTCGCGTCCCGAACTCCGCCCCGGCCCTCAAACTATCTCCGTCACCTCCGCGATCTCCACAATCATCAACGTCCACCTCGTCACCGCTGCCACCATCGTCACCACATGCCCTGCGCCACAGTCAACGCTCTGCCACCGCCGTCACCGCAGCGCACACCAGCCGAGTCCCCTCACGCCGCAAATGCTTCGCCCTATCCCTTCCTCGCCACTCGCAGGGGCCTTCGCCGCAGACCTTCGCCGCAGAGGCTGTGAAGGCGGAAGCCATCAAAACTATTTTGCATGGAATTATTATATTTGTAAAGTCGTGCAAAATACTTAAAAGTCTGATTTTTTTCTTCATTTTGTTTTAAAGAAGTTTCCTACCAGAACCTCACTTCAGACACCTAGCCACCAACTTATTTTTTCTCCAGTGTTGATTTTCATTTCGATAACATCCTGAGGTGAACCACAGTCAATTTTATTTTCTTTACCATTTCCTTAACTTCATTTCACCATTAACAACTTGCCTGAACCTTTTCTTTCAGGACGATTATTAATTGTGAAACAATTTTATAATGGATTTGAAAGTTCCACACATTGGATTGAATTCATTTTCAAGTGTTAAAAATACCTTTGAACAACCGTAATTGCTTTATAAACCTTAGGCATTTTAATTAAAAAAGCTTATTAAATACCTTTTGTTTGGGGTCTCTAGTCTGGTGACGGTCTAAGTATGTCTATTGGTATAATTTACATATTTTTTTTAAAAACATAAGTTCGTGTTACAATGTTAATTAAGCCGACCCGTATGGTCGAGGCAGTAGTGCCATAGTGATTTCGAACCGAAGGATCGCGGGTTCCAGTCCCGCCTCGGGCATGATGTGTTTCGGGCATGTTTGTGTTCGTCCTTTCACACCCTATTACCATGTCATGTCATCTTCACAGTTATCATGCCGTTAAATGCAATAGTGGTCGCTAATTACCTATATGTTAATGCTAACTTGAATAACAAAAATAATAATAAAAAAGTTATTTAAATCAGAAAACACCACCTACAAACCTTTTCCAAACCTCGTGGTATCCTTCTCCAACTCTCTTCTACCTTTGACGCATTTGGGCTGAAATGATCAGGTGTCGAACACATTGAGTTTACATTTTGTGATTTAAACTAAAGTATTAATCTAAACTAATTTCAAACAAAATAATTTTCCTCATTCGTGGAACAAGTTTAAGATTGAAAAATATTCCAAGTATAGATCAAAACCTAATGTAAATTGTCGAAAATTCCAGATGTTTGTTTGAAGAATATAAAACAAAAGTGAAAGTTATATAACATACGTAACCATCTACAAGTTAAAGTTAATATTATTAACATTATTTCGACTGCAAGTAGTGCAAATTTTCAGGTGGTAGTCCCAGATACAATGGAAATAAGGAATGCGTCTAAAACCAGTACAGTGCTTTCACTTCCTAACTATAAATGAACGTTAAAAATTTATAAAAACGCATGTTCTTATACTTGTATCATTGACATTTCTGAACAACAAATTACGTTTAACTCTCTATTATTGTAATTTAAAGTTATAATTCCGTTTTCATACAATAGCAATGAATTCCATAGTGCCACAGGAGATCTTGTGATAGCCCGTAACGATACAAGACCAACAACCAAAATGTTCAAGATATTTAAAACTTTCAAATCATTATCCAGATATATTTCAGGAATTTTATCGATCTTGAATGGCACTTCAGGAAGAAATAAAATATTAATATAGCAATAAAATAAAATTTTAATATGTAATGGATTAAAAATTAATAATTAAGTTCTTAATTAAAGTAGATGCAAAACATAACTGGAACTATTTTTCGGTGTTTGAAATCTGAAGAAATTGTGTACTGATATAACCAAACGAAATGACATTAAACTTACGTTCACCACGTATCACATTTTATACAAGAAACAAAATCAAGGACAATGGAACTCTTAGACAGTAAAGTACTAAAAATATAATTTAGGTTTTGAATCCTGACACATTTGTACAAGTCTTGAGAAATACGGTTGCCAAAATATCAACGTTTAATGAAAAAAGCCCCTAGAGACATTTTCAGATATATAGTTAGGTGTCGCAAATGCACGAATATGATAAGAGTTAAAAATACTATTTTCTGGTGTTCCTGTACCAACATGTCAAGTTTGAATGTTGATTGTATATATTATAGTTTGTTTCAACTTATTTGGAATGGAAAATACTGGATCCGAGCAGTATTTTTAGATTTTTTAATTTTATTATAGAACATGGCATGAGTCTGCTGGTGTACATTAAAGCATTTGTTCGTTTTCATTGGAGTTCTTGAAAAATTGTGGGAATTGAATGTTGCGACGAAACTTCTAAAATATTAAATTTACCTTAAAATAATATCTAAATCTCAAAAGCTGCTCTCTCACGTCTTATCACCTTTCATTGACAATCCTGAAGCAATTTACGTTCCAGTGCAACTCATGTCGTGTTTACAAAGACGGCGATTGTTTTACAAATATAAGGAATGCTGTTGATAACGGGAGGAATTTCGCGGAAGAGTAAACTAACTTAAATATAGAATCAAAAAAGTATCATTCCTACCAAATGTCACCAGCGTTTTATTAAAATTTCTCCACTTTTTGAGCCCGGAAAACCGATAC
The DNA here is from genome assembly GCA_017312745.1 of Gryllus bimaculatus. NCBI lineage: Eukaryota > Metazoa > Arthropoda > Insecta > Orthoptera > Gryllidae > Gryllus > Gryllus bimaculatus. The sequence continues at coordinate 2,544,743 of BOPP01000162.1, forward strand.
AACTCACAGGGGCTTAATTCGAGGCTTTGTGCAAAGCCCCGGGCGACTCAGGCTCGTCGTTCTGCATCGGAAGCGAACGAATCCGGCTGATCGAGAACGACATGGGAAGTTCGCGTAATCATTTCACGACCAAGCTGCTGTGCACGGGAGGAACGCTCGAAGTAAACTAGGGCTCTCAAAATGTGCGGGTCCGTGATCGCGAAAAGTTGTACACATCGTGAGAAAATGATGTTGCAAAGTGAAACGATAACACTGTAAGAGATAGAAGCAAGATATATTTTCCTTTTTTTTATTGATCGAAAAGGCATGCTTAGGCAAAGTAACATTTTGCATAACAAGTACAGCAAAGTAAACTAAACTACAGAGTGTAATGAGATTGTCATTTCGCAAATTAAGAATGGTCGCAAATAGAGAGTATTACTATTAAATTTTTATGAAGCGATACATAAATTACGTCCATAACGCCCACGAAAGTATCTTGGATATGTTCATTTAAAAATTCAGTTCACGGCTCCCATCATCACCTTATTCGTCAAAATTTCTTCCTTACACTAAAGATTTAGTATCTACATTACTATCGTAAATAACTATATTTTTTATTTTTGAATTCCTTTTGGTGCTTGTTGAATGATATTCACGCCGTGCAAGCGTTACTGTATTCACTTCAATTTGTTTTCAATTTTGCAACAATTGACTAATGGATTCCCAATCGTAATAATCGTATCAATATCACTTGTGTGGCCCTAATTGTAGTTTTACAAGTGTGCAAACTAACTCAACGGGTATAATTTACTTATTTTTTCACAGAGGTTTTGTTACATAGGTATTTCGCTTCTTCCACAAGTAACCTTGAAAAATGTAACTATATATAAAAAAGAGGGAAATTGCAAGAAGAGTAAAATTTTGTTTTCATTCACTGCTGAATTTTTTTAAAAATTCAGTGTCCATTATGGTTGTTTAAACGGATATGTTAATTAATATGACATACTGCACAGAAAAGATACAGTACTCGTAGTATTAGGAATGAAAAATAATCTATCCGAGCACTAAGTTTAGATTTTTCGATATTATAAATAAAGATTACTTGAACCCTCTGTTCGAGTAGGTTTAAGCTTGATTTGACCGTTTTTATGACATTTCAAGACATTTTGGAAATGCAAAATTGAACGTTGTTATGAATCGTTTTTGAATGTTACATTTACCGTAAAACAACTTCTAAATCTCAGAAAGTGCTATATCACATCATATCAAATTTCATTGACAGTCCTGAAGCTATTAACGTGTCTGCGTATCTCATGTCACCTTCTCAATGAAAATAATATTTTCGAGAATTCCAGGAATGCTAGTTATAATGTGCGCAATGTTCGTAGATAATAAGCACTAGAGAATCTTTTAATTAGGCAAAAACGTAGACCAAAATACATCCCATTAATTTTCTTTGAAGATAAAATGATGGCTGGAAATATCGACTGATAGTTATGTTTGGTTTTTCGACAGCTACTGTTTTCTGAAAGCGCAAATTTGGTCAATTATTTGCTTTCAGATTTTGACATTTACATAATATTAAATCAGTATTAATTCATTTAGTAATATCGAAACGTACATATGTTTAGAATCTCCAGTGATACAATCAATAAAGATAAAAAAATTCTACAATTAGTCGTATATTGCCTAGTGGCAAAATAAAATATTATTTGCAGAATACAGGATATATGTGCAAACACGAATAAATGAATTAAAAAATTAGTAGTCGGGAGAATATAATACCAGTGATCGAGTAAAAAGCTACAGTTACCGAACTTACGAAGCATAAAAAACAATAAAAAGTTTTCCCGCTTGAATAAAACATTTTCAAACGTAAATATTCTCAGGGGATATAAAATCTGGACAGTAAAGGCCGTTTGAAGTGAGAACGTGTCCTTATGGTCATGAAATACGAGAGATAAAGTGTAGAAAACGTGCAAAGAGTTTTATGAATAATATATCTTTGGTTCTGCAGCACTAAAAAACAGTAAACAACTCTTCACGCAGTTGTCTTGTATGAATATTTTTCTTCGAAGGCAATATTACTGAGATACTACTGAGTACTAAAATATTACATTTTTTGGTAAACTTCATTCTTACGACGACAATACTTTCGGGTGGTTTCTCACCGTTTTGGGTTCCCCTTGGCAAACTTTTTTTTAGATGACGACGATTTCGTCTTCGCTTTTGGGTTTCTGCGCGCATCCAACCGTACACTTGTGTGTTTTGTTAAGGAACTCATGGTCGTCTATCGAAATGTGTGCACATTTTCTGAAAGGATCCTCGAATATATTTTCTCTCTTTTGTGCTCCGTATCAAAGCGCCCGTCTTATTCCTTTCTTTGCACAACCGCCCTCATAATGTGCTTCCGAGGGGAAGAGAGGGGATATAGAAGACTGGAATGTCTGACGCACAAAAGACCCGATGTGTGTGCGCTACACTATCGTTTATGTTCGTTTTACGATATATTCGTTCCTGGCGTATTGAAGAATACTAGATACGAGTACACATGTATTAATCTGCTTGTAAAGTATTTTAATATTGTTTTCGTTTTCATCTTTGCAGACGTCTTGTCAAACAAATGTTTGTTTAATCTTTTACTTCTTTTCTTTCCTGTTCTCCTTAATATACTATTTACAACTGATTACTTCAATTTTAATATTAATTTTATCATTCTTTTGGCAGCATTTTTGAAATCAATAATCTTTCGAGTCCACTTTATACTCTTTCTTTAACACACTTCACGAACTTCGTCCCGAAAGTCAGAGAGCCGGGCGTTATGTGTACTTTACATTCGTACTTAATATTTTGTTACTTCTTCCATGAAATGATACATAACTTGAGTTGATACACAGAGTGAATCACGTAACTTAAGCTCCTTCTGCGGTTTTGTACAGCGAAAATTATTGCAATGCAGTTTTCACGGATGTATACGAGGGAATGGGGCTAATTGATAGTATATTAATTTTTATTTTATCACCTGTGTTTCAGGAGACTTTGAAGTAACTTTGTTTTTTTTCAAATGGAAATGTACATATTTTTGGTCTATCGTGACGAGCATATACAGACTAATTCAATGATATACATTTTGTCATATGATAGATAAACATTTGTTGAGTAATTTTGATTTTTTGAGATTTCTCTTTAACGTATATTTTGAATGTAATAGTCCCCACCGAAGGTCACGTAATGCTTCACGCTAACGCGTTGGGGCCGGGGAAACTGATCGGATTATTTGAAGATACGAAACGTATTTTAAATTTTCACAAAATTGTTGCACGTTTTTCCTGTACTCTGCCTTCTATCCTTAATTTTCAGATTTTTGTCTTACGTAATAGTTGAAAGATTGAAAATAGGAATTATCATGTATTGAAATAAAATTCAATTCTTCCTTCAACTATTAAATAATACCAAAAATCTGAAAATGAGGAAGAATGGAAATCGGAGTTCACGAAAAAATCGCTACAGTTTTGTGAGAATTTGTAATACGTTTCGTATCTTCAAGTACTTTGATCACCTTCTCGAGCTCCACAGGGTTAGCAGGGGGAGCGTTGCGTGATCTCAGGCGGTAGACTGTAACATTCAAAATATCCATTACACAGAAGTCGCAAAAAATCCCAATTAGTCAAAATAATGCTTCTATATAACATATGACAATACCATTGGATACATTTTCTTACGCTCGTCACAATAGACTAAAAATATGTATAGTTTCATTTTAAACATAACCAAGAAATTTACCTCAATACCTCGTAAAACATAAATCATAAAATAAAAATTAATCCATGAATCAATTAGCCATATTTCCTCATGATCATCCGTGAAAACTGCACTGCAATAACTTTAACCGTTCAAAAACTGCAAGTGTTAAAGTTATGTAACTCACCATGTGTTACAAAACCGAATATCTCACAAATTATGTATTACTCTTATTTTTTAAAGGTGCATTTAAAAACGTGTTGCTTGTATGTATAGACGTCCTTTACTGATAACTTCCATTGTCAATGACCCATAAAAGGTTTTGTATCTAGAGCGTAAATTAAATCACACAATGTAAATAATGTACTCGATCATACCACATGCCCCTAACTCAGAGACTGTGGTATTTGTGGCTTCGGAATGTCTGCGTTCAGTGCCAAGGAGAGCTAACCCCCCTCCGCGTTCTATGAATGATGTTACCTGGCCACCGAGAACAAGCGAGGAGACGTCTCTTTCTTTCCGAAGAGAAATTGCGCTGGATGAGAGCAGAGCGAGCCCCGCCCCGTGCTTTTCCCGCTCCCACCTATCTCTTCTCCATTACCCCCTCACCAACCCCACACGTCGCCTTACCGCCCACACCATCCCGGCCGCCACGTCTCACCTCGGCTGATCACACCTCGCCACTCCTTGCCACGCCAGGTCACATCGTCACGACGTCACGACACGACACGTCATCACGACACGTCACTCCAGACCACGTCACACCAGCCACGTCAGTCACACCAGTCACACCATCCACACCAGCCACCTCACACCACACCACATACAACTCACTATACCACACATCGTACCACACAACACACCACACTCCACACTCCACACACCACGCACCTCCACCACTCACCGCCACCACTCGCCTCCACCACTCACCTCCACCACTCACATCCACCACTCACCTCCACCACTTACCTCCACCGCTCACCTCCACCACTCACCTCCACCACTCACATCCACCACTCACCTCCACCACTCACCTCCACCACTCACCTCCACCACTCACTTCCTCCACTCACCTCCTCCACTCACCTCCACCACATCACGACATAATTCGTCATGACTCGTCACGCCACGCCACACCACGCCACGTCACCCCATGTTACGTCACGTCACATCACATCACGCCACGTTATGGCCCAACACAGCACTCCACGTCGAGCCATTCCACGCCACCCACCCATCCTGCACCTACAGCCCCCTCCCCGCCTACCTCGACCCGCGAAGGAAAGTGGCGGAGTTAGCGAGCGAGGTGCGGCGAGAGGCAGGACCCGGGAAGGGGGCGGGGGGAACAAGAACAGAGAAGAGGTCGGGCCGCGGGCAACTGCTCAAGGAGGCAGAAGACAGGGAGGGGAGGGGAGAGGGAAAGTCGACAACAGCCTCTCAACCTTCGCACAACGTCTTAATACGAGTCAGCCGAGCGCGCTCTCTGGTGGCGTAATTTCGTATTACTTCCGACTGCCTCCACTTCCCCTCCGGTCCTGCCACCTCCCCGCCAACGCGGCCAAGGATGAGCAGAACGCGATTACAAACTCGGTGTAGTCCTTTGTCATCAGAAAGTTGCCCAAGTAATTTTTCGTTATTTTCAACTTTAAATTGATATTTTAACGCATCTGTAAATGAGTAACACGGGCAGGCGCTTCGCGTCCTCTCCGGAGAAGTTGCTGGAAGAGGTGATGCGGGCGGGGGCTTGGCTCTGCAACACGCAACGCGCGGTCGCTTGGCGGCTTGCGTCGCCGCCCCTTGCGCGCGACGCTGTACGTTGCTTGAACATGGCTGACGTTACTTATATTTCCTGAATAATTACGCGGTTTCAAAAGCTTTTAACAATTTGTAGCAAAATCAAAATGATTATTATTACTTTGTTTGTTCTGCTGCAAAAATAAAATAAAATCCGTGAACTTTTTCAGTTTATTAATATCAAAACAATATGAATGGTAATTCTTTTTTTTGTGATTTATAGTTATTTATAATATGTCAATATAATATTACATTCTTAGTAAATCTATCGTCTGTAAATAAAATAATCTACGTTTACATTAGATTTTTTTAAATTCACTCTTTTTTTGGAAATTCGCAACAAAATATTGTACCTACACATTTTTCTGAAATAGAAGAAGAGAACAAAACGTTAGCCCAAAACCTTTTTTCACCCTACTTCCCGGCGGGATTATTCATATAGTTAACTCCAAAAAAAATTAAATTAAAAAGTGTTTTTCGTTACAAAGATTAAAAAGCTTACACCATAAAAAATCTCATAAATTTACTTTTATAAACATTACATTTCTTAGAAATTTTTTAAAAACGCGTTTTACAACCTTCTTATACGTTTATAAATTAATTTAAAGGAACCTTATGTCAGAAAAATATTGTTTATTGTAAGAAATAGAATAAGTTCGAAATCACAGACATTTAATATTATCAGAATACTATAATTTGTAAATCGTTAAGAAAAAATGATCTGAATTTTTCTTAAATATTATAACGCAAAACCCTTGAAATTGATGAAATAAATTTGATTATTAATTAACTTTCGAAATTGGATGGGGAAAATATGCTGAATTGTTAGTAAATATTAGTGTACATTAGTTCAATTTCGGGATTGGAGACGTTAAAACGAGATGAGTTTCATGACACGTGTGCCTTCACACCATGAAGTCCCAAAATATTTCAGCGTTTTCCTCTAAAATCTCGCCCCGGGGGAGGCATCACACTGGCGAAACGCACAGTCCCTTTAATTCATAAATAAACTGCAGCGACTATTGTGGGTTCCATTTCGTTCCGAGCCCTGTTCGCTTTCATTCCGGTGAGTACAAGAGCAAACCGAACACAGTGTTTCGTAAGTTGCCACGTATTTTGTGGAAAGGGCTTGCTTTTGTCCTTTTTTGCATTTTTTACGTCCTGCAAACATTTTTTGACGTTCCTTAAACTGGAAGTGGAAAAGAAAGTCATGTTTAGGAAGTTCCTTTCTTGTGACGAAAAGTAAACATCCTAAAAATGTCTCCAAAATTCATTTCGGAAGTCGCTGTGTTTGGATGGCGAAACATAAAAATAACTTCTTTGATGAAGACTCCTTTTTCGCGCAGAGAGCTCATTAAATTATTTTCACGATTTTATCCGAAACAAGTAATAACACATTTTACATCAGAACGTTAGAAGATATGCAATGTTTCTGGAGACTGCACTTTCGTGTGTATTATTTATTTGCTGAAATCACAGGCGCATTATATACTAACTAGCTATCGTTTAGGTATTTTTCATCATTTCAGGTATTTTCTATTCACTTAAAAGAAATAATTCTAACTCTGGAAATCATGTAATTAGTGTGATAGACTAATACTAAAAGATAAGAAGTTGAAACATACGGATGTTAACAGCAACATTTGTATGAGTAATATTTGTAAATGTTCACAATGGTGACAGATCATTTCACATAGAACCGAAGGATACTTTCATGACCTAGTTAACTTTACCAACAGTAGCCTAAATATTCCTTATAAATTTATTAACAATGTCAATCATATAGCGTCCAACATTGCTACTGTCAAAATGATAAAACTAAAAGGAATTAATTTATTTATTACTTATTTCATCCAACACTCATGTCAAATTCAATAGTACGGCCAAATATCCAATTTTATAAATTCTGTCACTGTCATGATGAACAAACGAAATTGAAACCACATTTTTCTCTTTCTGTAGTTTACAATATGTTTGGTATTATACACTGTGGCTATCCGACAAATCAACATCCGAAAGGAAAAACAAATGTAATTTATAAAACTAACATGAATGTGTTTTCTGCGTATTGTATAAAAAAGACGGATTCTGCGTATTGCTATCTTCACGTGAAGTATACTATTTTTAATATTCGTTAGTAAAACGTGGTTGCCAAGACTCTTCTTGTTTCTGTGAAAAAGTACTTCACACATTTGAGTTTACTTATAAGCTTCATGTAAACAAGCTTAATATAAACAAAATTTATCTAATCTTGCAGACTTAAGTAAAGGGATTTTCCATTTGTAATTGAACGTGGTGACGATATTTTAAATCTTTATAGTATTTGATACACTGGTGTCAATCATATTTTTATTCAAGACGTACAAAAATATGTTAATAAAACCCATTGTTCATCCAGAACGGGAATGAAAATATACGAGACTTCGTTTCTAACGCCAGTACTTCGTCTTCACAAGCCCTACTTCATTCATAACCCACTTTATCGCCCGTTTTCTTTCTTATGAGAATCGAAGAACTGGCATCTGCATAGTTTTACATCCATATGGCTTCCATGGTGCCACCAGCGCCTCTTCAAGCGAAGCGGAGCACCTTCGCGTGCGGGGTAATAGCCGGGGGAACCCAGTCGAGGGCTCGAACCTAAATCCCCTCCGCAGAAAGAGCCGTAGCAGCGCAGCGGTGCGGCGGTGAGCCGCACTATTTTCTCACCACGTAAATCACCCGCTCGCCCAACCACCTTCCAAGGCATGGGTGAGATATAGGCGCAGAAGTCGATAGTTGCCGCTGGTCGTTCCCTAGGTCGCCACTGCAGCAAATCGATTAGTTAGATTTCGCGGTGCGGCTGATCGTTGGAAGAACAAATCACACTCGCTAAGCGTTGTGGGGGTCGAAGAAATAAATCTTGTAAGGGAGGATTTTGGTCTACACCTCCTAAATGTTACGTTGGTTAGTAGGGAACAAACTACACATTCCGTGTTTCTCTCGCATCCATTAAAGAGGGAACAATTTCGTTTGTAATTACTGCAGTTTGCCCCCCACAAGCTTTCCTGGCGCTGTACAAATGCTGAAAAGGACGTTAGACACTATGAAAGTAATGTTGAATGATCAATAAAATTTAGATTTTGATGTTGAATTAAAAATCGTTTATGAACGTGCGCAGTCGTGGAGTGCGGTGGAATGATGCGACGAGCACAGCTGAGACTGGAAAGTGGATAAGAGAAAGTATTGAAATGGGACCGTCAAGTGAAGGGACCGGAAAAGAAATGAAGAGTATACGAAACAAAACAAACTAACTTATGTTTCATTATTGCAATAGTTTCTTTGTGTGAAAGTGTGTGTGTGTGTGTGTTTGCATCTTTTTTTCAATATGTTTTTTGTTATATGTTAATATTATTATACGTAGTACGTTCTCCCACGCCATGTGATTATTTACAGAAAACATCTGCCTGCCTACCTTTCAATCCGTATTTATATATATATATATATATATATATATATATATATATATATATATGTGTGTGTGTGTGTGTGTGTGTGTGCGTGTGTGTGTGTATTGTCTATCATTCTCTGTAATTTGCGGTGAAAAAAAGACAATATTACAGTCAAAATTAATCGGTATTGAAGTTAATGTATTGTAACACATAGTCACAAATTTTTTCATTGAGGATTAAGAAATGGCTTATCGTTGGCGGTTTGAGTTATGGAATGGGACCCCTATTTTGGGTACTTGAGTTTCCGAATTCCGGATTACTGACATTCATTGTACGGGGCCTTTGAAACAAATTAACATATTACTTTTTAGTACATTAAACTCTTTTAGCTTCACCAGGGCCATGATATGTCAAAGTAGCAATGAAGGTTATTCCAAAAGTCAATTTTTTATCCTAATTAGTTTTGATGTCCATTTTCATCCGAAAGGGGGCTACGGTCTATAAAATTACGCTCCCCTGTATATATAGCCTGCGTGCACTTGTGTATATACGCAGGCGCACGGGCGTTGTATACTCGACGCCTTGCTCCGCCATGTCATTAATATGTGCGACTTAATGGGTCGTAATTTCCACTTCGTTACTTAAAAGCTTTTAGGAATTTGAAAGGTTTACTTGCGCGAACTTTCTTCCTCTCTGCAGGCGGCGGCGGCGGCGGCGCTGGGCGTATCCTTTTGCCCTGCGCGTTTCATCTCTGTCCTCGGCTCATTCACTCCCCGCCCCCGCCCTCGCCATCGCCACCCGCCCAAATCCCCGTCCTCGTCCCCGCCCTCACCCCATTCTCAATACCGCCTTCAACCCACCGGCACAATACCGCCTTTAACCCCAACCCTCACCTCCGCCTTCCCCCCGCCTCGCCACCGCCTCGCCACCGCCCTCGCCACCCCCTCGCCACCGCCCCTCGCCACCGCCCCTCAGCCACGCCCCCGCCACCGCCCTGCCACCAGCCGCGCCACCGCCCTGCCACCGCCCTCGCCACCGCCCTTGCCACCCCCTTACCCTCGCCCTCACACCGCCCTCGTCCCGCCCTCGCCACCGCCGCTCACCCCCGCCCTCACCACCGTCCTTACCACCGCCCTCACCACCGCCCTCGCCACCGTCTCACCACGCCTCACCACCGCCCTCGCCACCGCCCTCGCCACTGCCCTCGCACCGCCCTCGCCACCGACCTCGCCACCGACCTCGCACCGACCTCAGCCCCGCCTCAGCCCCCCCTCACCCCGCCCTCACCCCGCCCTCATCCCCCGCCCTCACCCCCGCCTCACCCCCGCCCTCACCCCCGCCCTCACCCCCCCTCACCCCGCCCTCACCCGCCCTTCACCCCCGCTCCCACCCACCCCGCGCCTCACCCCGCCTCACCCCCGCACTCACCCCGCACTCACCCCGCCTCACCCCGCACTCACCCCCGCCCTCACCCCGCCCTCACCCCGCCCTGCCTCACCCCCCCTCACCCCCGCCCTCACCCCCGCCTCACCCCCGCCCTCACCCCCGCTCACCCCCACCTACTCCCACGCCCAAATCCTCACGTCCGCCTCCAACATCAACCTACCCCACTCACCCTGCAGGGGCGCTGTTCCGCATCAACATTTCCCTTCGACAAGACCCGCCGTCACGCTCCGCGTGGTCCCGTTTCACCCGCCGTATTGCTGCTTTCTTAACTCACCCATCCCTGTCTGCCTCTTTCCACTCCGCAGCGCCCACCGTTACTGCCTCGGCCCAGACCCTGCAAACCCTCTGCTTTCATCCCCTTTCACCTGCCCATTGTCTACACCTACTTCCACATCTCCACTCCCTTTATCCTTCCATCTCCTCACTCCCCGACCCCTCGCGCCTTCCGAGGCAGGCATTCCTTCCCTGACCCCCGTCCCGCGTCTTCGCCGGTGTTCCGTGTTCTTTAGGCGCTGTCGCTTCTTGATCAGCGGGCGAGTTACTAATCCTCGCCCCTTTTCTTTTGGTTTCCCTTTGGTCGGAACGCCCAGAGGAAAGAGGAGAGTAATGAGTGTGTCTCGTGTGTCAGCCACCCCTCCGCCCCCGCCGTCGCCCCGATGCGACTACCTTCTCTCGCCGTAGGAACTGCCGGGAGCGCGCTCTGACATCTCCACTACCAACAGCCAGGCGCGTAGGTTTCTTCAGCTACTCGGAACTCCCGGCATCAGTAACTCCGTCTCCATTACCTTTGTAGCTGCTTCTGTTTCCCGCAGGTGGAATCGGGAACAAAGCCTTGTGGTTTTAGTCCCCCTTGTAGAAGTTCTGTGGGGGTAGGGGAATTGTGATCTCCCAACCGATGATATCTTCTCCTTTCTGAAGATATACGGTGAGCGTGAAGGTGACTGTTGTAGAGATACGGGTTAAAGACTTCGTACCTCTGTTCGTAAGAGCCAGGGAGGGCCAGTATTTGTGCTTTTGAACTTGTCTTGTTAGTGCTCTAACTTATAGTTATATACGGGACTTTTCCCGTCACAAGTGATTAACGCTAAGTGATTTCGTTACCTACTCGGACAGTTGTTAGCCTCCAGCTGGCGAGATGACCCTACAAACATTATGCAAAAATGTTCTCCAAACTCTTTGCGTTCCGGATGCCAACCTAACTGTGTCCATATGCAACCCGCAGGAGGGTATGATAGGGCAAAGGTGTAGGTCCTTGGTTTCAGGTGGGTAAATGCTCCCTTGTAATAAATCTAGTGCACTATATGCAGTTCGCCGCTCGAGTTCCATATGCCGGGACAGAATCCTAACAAACTAACCACGGAACTCGTACGCTCTTTCCTTCCTCTTCTTTATCCTTTTCTCCCCCTTACTTACACACTCTTACACTCACTTGTATTACACTACCATGCATGATGGGACACCAGCCGAGAGCTTAGATCTTGTCACGGCAGGAGCAATGCCCCGCTGCTCGGAGATACCTGGGTGGGAAAATTTCCTGTAGGCCAACGTAGATCGGCGCTGGATACCGCCATTCAGTGGAAGAAGATCGTTGCAACAGCCCGCGATAAATGACTGCACTACACTTAAGGAACTAATGCCTTTAGAACTTGAGCGTCTAGAATCACTAATCAATGAATCTAAAGACATCATTTCTATGTTACATCTCCTTTGCTATTGGAATCAACATTTCCAATATCACAACCTCTGTACCACCGGCAAACTCCGTACCTTTGTACAACCGGCTCTTTCGCTTCTTATTTTGTCACTTTAACCTCTACCGAATGCTTCTGCTCCAAGACGTTAACATCACTATTTCCTCTGTTGAGTGCACCCCGCACGTAGATTATCTTTATCCTTACTGTATCTGCAGTGTTCCTAACGTTAACTTTTCCCATGTGTTTAACTACCTTTGCGAAGGAATTTTCAACAAACATCAACTTTACTGCCACTATCGTTTCGTACATTATTAATGTTACGCTCTGCATTGCTTCCACTGATTGTATCTACATTATAATTCCATTAATATACTAACATTTTCTGATTTTAATGTATTTTTGCCGTCGAGCACATTCGTTCATTCTTTCACTACGTCCTTTTTCTAATATTTCTATTGTGAATTTCTGTGTTGCTTGCACCATCATGTCTATATCCGGCATATCACCATAATATATCATAAATATCTATTCAATGCCTAATTTCTTGATAACAAACTTATCTTAGTAACTAAAAACACCACATAACATACAGCCTACGTTTACTTCAAGTCTTCGCCTCCACCTTCACCGGCATATTTTTTCATAAATTCGTGAACTTATATCAGACTAAATCATTCTCTGACATCATAGTGTTCTTCTCCACTATCTCCTCCACCATTACCAACAGAGTAACCATCACTCTGGCCGCCCAGCATTTGTTCGCCGTCTTTCCCTCCTCAGAAACGCAGCCATTCCTTCCACACTTTCTCAGCGAGTAAGCAGCCGGCTACCTTCGTGGGTTCTACCGCGCGCCGCCCGAAGTATTTGCGATAATTGGAGAGCGCGAGTCTCCGCCGCGCCGCCGGGCGATCGCCGTGGAAGAGGGCTCGAGCGCGCTGAGCGCGCGTGCTCGCGAATAATTCCGAAATTACGCGCAAAGAGGTCTCGCCCGCCGCGCTCGCGCCGGCGGCGCTTCCCGCGCGGCGGGGCAGAGGGTGAAGACATTTAGTAATGAATTTGGCTCCCAACTTTTCTTCCGCAAACCGGGAACGCGGTTGAAGTGTGTGGTTAAACGTGCCGTTCTAATTACCCGTTTTAATTATGTGTGACTATTATAATGGCAAACACGTGTGTGTGTGTGTGTGTGTGTGTGTGTGTCCCTCTAATATTGTTGGAATGATATAATGATTGGATATTAGTTTTCGTCCACTGATTTCCACTCCAGCTTTATTGATTTCTGCATTTAAAACCTTTGAAGACTTTGAAAAGGATTCTCCTCACAATTCAACCTCACCTACAACTTTTATAATAGTTGCTCTATTTTTTCATAATATTGGGGTGTTGGAAAAATGATAAACGTGTTGAAGTAAAATTAGATAGGGTTTAGTTTACATAATTCTTTCATTTAATTTAATTTATGATTCATTCGTCCTAATATGTTGGAGAGTTTTAGAAAGGAAATACTTTTCTTATCGGTATGGAGAAGGGTAATTGTAGAGCTAACTGTAAAAAAAAATTTAAAAGTGAAGTCCGTAGTGAAGATCAGTACACCCAAGGATGAGTGTACAAGCCGAATAAGATCGTGCCCACAATGATCCGTAGGCAGCAGCCGGCATACTTTACGGACGAATTTTCCTGACAGAATAATTGTTGGGTCCCTACAAAACTTGTACAGTGGGTTTGGAAGTAAAACATAAAATGATTAAGAAAGAGATACAGGTGAAGTCTAATCTTCTGTGACCCTAATGTTCATCTTTAGTAGCAATTGTACACAGGTAAAACAAAAATAATATTTAATCCTCAGATATAAACAGTAATAAATATGTTAAAATTGAAAAACTATGCCAAAGTGAATTTGATGTTTGAACATTTTAAATTAAGAATTTCAAAGATTTGTATAAAAACGTGTTTGCTGTTTAGAACTATTTATAGAAAATATTCGTGCACTTTTTGTGCCTCTCACATCATGTAAGTCATCTCTTTCCTTAAGGTTCTCCTGGGGGCTATTATTAATCCGGAGGAGAGAGACCGACAAAGTGACGAATTCTTCTTCTTTTCCTTTCTTTCTCAAAGTGCTCACAGCGACGTCGTGCTTTCTGGAGCTAGACGGAGCAAATGTTTAACGTCTCCGGATCCACTCTCCGGAAATCTTTCGCATTTTCTGAAGCATCAACAATCTGAAAAGTTGTTTGTTTTTACCATTCTCACAGTTTTGCTACGTTTTGTTAAAAAACAAAATATTTTAATAACTGTAGTCTCTCCATCTTTCTCCCTGCCTCTCTCTTTCTCCCTGCCTCTCTCTTTCTCCCTGCCTCTCTCTTTCTCCCTCCCTCTCTCTTTCTTTCTCCCTCTCTCTTTCTCCCTCCCTCTCTCTTTCTCCCTCCCTCTCTCTTTCTCCCTCCCTCTCTCTTTTTCTCTCTCCTTCTCTCCCTCTCTCTTTCTCTCTCCCTCTTTCTCTCCCTCTCTCTTTCTCTCTTCCTTCCCTCTCTCTTTGTCTCTTCCTTCCCTCTCTCTTTCTCCCTCCCTCCCTCTCTCTTTCTCCCTCGCTCCCTCCCTCTTTGTCCCTCCCTCCCTTTCTCCCTCCCTCTTTCTCTATCTACATGTATCTGGATCACAGCGCATGGCAATCAACTGCAATACAGATAAGCGTTAATTTTGGCCCGTTCCTATCTTCTATATTAAATAGTGGAAACGCAACGCCCCGCGCAACAGCGAAAGCCGCTCCCTGGCGCGGTCCCTGGGGCACGCCCGCCCCGAGGGCCCAAGCGCGGCCACCGGCCAGACGGCGCCGGCGGCCGAGGCGAGTGGGTGGCACGTGGGGCGTAACGAGCATGCAAAACCACTTAGCCACGCTCTCCGCGCCACCCGACTACCCGCCCTGCCCCATCCCCCCTCTCCCGGGAAGAATAAACATAAGAAAGCCGTCACCGCCGCCGGACATCCCGCGTGCCAACCTCCGGTGTAGAGAGGACACGGCCGGCGCGGCGGGGGCGGGGCGGGGGCGAGGCGGAACGGGGCGGCCGGTAACGACGGCAATTAGGGCACAGTAGCTGCGCCGCGTCGGCGGAGGCGGTGACGAGGGCGACGGACGGCGCCTAATGACGGCTAATGACAGCGCTGCCGCGCCGCCGCATTACAGGCCCGGGTTCGGCCCCGCGGGCCGCCCGGCGGCGCCGCCCCGAACGCCCCGCCGCCCGCGCGGACGCCCACACCTACGCCCTCGCCCGTGCGTCACCTGCGCCCGCAGGTGAACGCCCACTCGCCCGTCCGCCCGTCCGCGTGGGGGCAATCTGTATTGGCTCTCCACCCCTCGGCGCTGTGCTGCCGAACATTCGCCGAACCCCAGTTGGGAATTGGCAAATGAGTGTCTCAAAACTTAGTTACTATTCTTCCAGTAAATAATGATGTATTCAGAGAGAGAGAAAGTATATAACTTTAACAGCAAGTAGGATTGTCTAGGAAAAGTTTGGAGTATTATAGAATGAGTAAATTCTGTCTGGATAAATAGTGCCAGTTTGAGACAAGAGCATCGTAGCCTAGTACGGTGAACATGTAAGCGAACACGGAAATGATGTGAATGAATGAGTGTGTGTGTGTGTGTGTGTGTGATAGGCGTTGCGTAAGTAATGGGTTATGGAGGAATATATGGGTGCTGATCTTAATTTTTAAATATGAAAGGAGCAGACATAGCTCTGCACCTCACTTGAGTTATATTAAAACGTTTAATACGAGATTACAGAGTTATACGTAACTTACAGTGCTTTATCGGGTTGTATAAACTATAAAATGGTAGAGTGCATTTGTGACCGCAGGTTTCTCCACGTTCAGGGATTTTTTTCTTCCCCCAGTTCATATCGTATACATATTCCCCTTGAGCTTCTTGCTTCCAAAAGAGAGACACTTGAAAGGAAAGACAGAAGTCGATAGCTTAAAATTGTAAATTGTAACTTTCATTACTTACAAGCCTTCCTACAAAGTGTAATTAACAAAATATGTAGTGACCCTTGATAGAGATATGATCAAGAAAGAATTCGTTTGATTGATCAATGACGTTCTGTAGGTGGGTTTTGCTTCATTAACTCGGCAAAAAAGTAAGTATTTATTACAATTTATGTGAGTGTGATAATTTACCACCAAAACCTTGATTTTTCTTCTTATTTTGACGAATTGCTATTTTTTATTGAATATGCTCAACAGAATGTAATGCCTTTATGCGTAATATATTATTTCATTCAACATTAGATATTCCCCCACTAATATCAAACACACGTGATTTTCTCGAACCGTGACTACTATCTGCGTCTTATTCGCAATCAACTTGCAACCACACTGCTCTTTTACTTAGACATATCCGAGTCACTGTTCAACCGCAAATTCACCGACACTGAAATCGTTTTGCTCTCTCAAATCCGTATGTACTTCATTGTCTTCCTCCACTCTCCATCTCGTTTTGTTTACATAGCAATTTTACTCTCGTATCCTTCTTCAATTCTCTCTATTTGGGAGCCCCTTTAGACTAACATTCACCTCCGTTCATCTTCTCTTCGGCATCGTCCCTAATCATCACACTCTACACCCTCCGTTTGTACTTCCATGGCAGTCATTCACATTTCATCTTTCCCGTATGTCTGTCAATCTGAACCTACCTTTATTTCACTATACCCCTAGCTCTTAGTAGCTAGAAAAATAAGTATTAAACATTATAATTATTTGCTATAATGCTACAATACATCTTCCCTATTTGACTTCGGTTCTCTCTTGTGGATCTCCTTCCCCCCTATCTCCCTCTCTCTCTCTCTCTCTCTCTCTCTCTCTCTCTCTCTCTCTTTCCTTTATTTTTTGCTTACTTCCCCACTTCCTACAAGTCACTCTGTTCACTTTCCTCTTCTCGTTTCTATTTCATCCATTCTCATTTCACATCATTCGTCTCATCCTTCTCATTTCGCTGTCCCTTGCGCCGTCTGCACTCACCTCGGGCATTCTCTACCCCATGTCATTGCGTGTTTCCTCGAAGACGCTCTCCACTCAGTCATCGCCGCTCACTCAGAGCGATGCATGGAGTGGCGCGGGGTGCAGCGCGGGGAGAGACCCCGCATTGGGCACGGGGAGCGGTGCGGGTTGCGAGACGGAGCACTGAGCGGGGTCGCGGGGAGAGGTGGGGCATGGAGTGGAACGGACCGCGAGATGCGTCGGGTGGCGAGGCAAAGCAAGACAGGAAGGCGCGGGGTTGCGGGGCGGGGGG
>BOPP01000162.1:2569279-2585928 GCA_017312745.1 Gryllus bimaculatus
TCTTTGTCCCGCGGCAGGTGCGGCTGCTAATCGAGTTGGCGGCGCTTTGTCTGCGCGCGGGGCGCCCGTCTCAATGCGGCCGCCGCCCCCTCCGCCGCCGCAGTCTGCGCGCGCGGTGACCCTCCGCCCGCTGCGCCCCCTCGCGGCTTCCTCCGCAACCTGCCACGCGCGCCGCCGCTGCCGCCGCCTCCGCCGAGTTCGCCTTGCCCGCCGCCACAGTTAAAGACTTGCCTCCTCCTGCTTCGTCGCCTGCACACTCAACACTGATTTCTCCGCTTGCTCCTGCGCTTTCACTACCACCTCCTTCATACACTTCGTTTCCTCCGCCTTCTCCTCCACTTCGCCTTCATTTGGCTACATCGCTTCTTCAATCTTCTTTACCTTGCCCGATATCACCCTCTTCACTTTAATTCCTCCTCCTTCCTCGCCTTTATCGCCTCTACTGACTATTTCTCTAGATCCTCAACACTCTTCATCTTCTTCTCCTCCTCCTCTGCCTTCTATGCATTTACCACTTCTTCTGCATCCTTCTTCTTATCTGACTCCTCCTCCAGGTCCTCCTTTCCCTCCTCCCCTTCTTTTTCTCCTATTTTCCCTATCAGCACATTGTCTCTACTTTCTCAACCTCCGCCTCCTCCGACTTCACCGCCTTTCCCACTATCACTTCGTCTCACTGTGCTGCCACTCGTGCTGCATTCTAAGCAGGAGCAGCCGGGTTGAGCGCTCACCTCACCGCCTTTCTGCTTGTCCTTAGACGTGAGCCTCTGCATGCCCTCAAGCAGAGATGCAGCCGACGGCACTTCAGTAATATCTGTTTGAATAGAAACTGGTCGTATTCTCTATTATCTAATTCACAATGAGCAAGAGGGAGAGATATTACGCTTTCTGTTCCATCAGAGCATGCGATTACAATGAAGATAGGACAATATTTTATTTGTAGTTGAACTGATGATTGTTGCGACACTTAAAACATTACTATAAATATTGATTTTACTCTACTGTTACGAATATTTATTAATAGTAATGGATATTATATGTTTTATTAATAAAAACACAATTAGCAGGAAAAGAACCACAGGCATATTCCCACACAATTACTGCTAAGTATTAATAATAATGTGTCTAAGCAAAACTACATGCGATCCATGCTTTGTATTGCTGTCGTACACTTCCCTCATTACCAGGAGGTTTTGTGTTAGACATACAACCAAAGAACAATAAGGATCATACAATTCCCTTTCAGGTAACACTCGGTTCTCAGACTATCTTCAGTCAGGATTAGACCGCGCTAGTCTTTCCAAACTCGTAGGATAAGACCAAATGAGCAAGTTCCTTGTAATTTATAATCTATTGTGTTACATGTTGGTGTTCTTGTTAACGTTAAAATGTAGGAAATGGGCAATATTTTACATGTGGTCAAAATCATTAAAGTAGCTTTGTAGCTTCTTACTAGCACATTTTTATCTCTCGTGATTGCAAAATTGTCGTTCAAGTCTATCAAGTTACGAAAATATTGATGATAAAGGGATGTTTGTCGCAAACTATGGTATAAAAATGTAATAATAAACTTAAAAATAAGGCCTTATTTTTAATATTTCAAAGGTTGTGACTAATCTAAATAAATATACACACGAGCGGTCAGAGCAGTATGTTCCCTAACAAACGGGCCACGGACCGCGCGCGATCTTTCATTCTTATTTTTTGCCTTATCCTACTCCTTACGTACATACACTTTCCCGCACAACACTACCACACATACCGGGAGACGCCCGGAACTTGAAGCTCGCGGAACAGTATTAATGAGAAGAATAAAACACAAGTATTGTATTTTCGTTTATGATTTTAGTGTTCGTCCTTTACTAAGTAGACATTCTCTTGTTAACTGTTTGAATGTGATATATTTATGTTTGAAATTTGATGTTGTATTAATGTCCAATCACGTTTATCTGCAAGTGACAAAATAAATATGCTCATAAAAGCAGACGTCCTACTCCACATTTGTGACGTAAATGCCAAGAAGACGGTCGACTCGGCATGAAGGCTGTGGTATACGAGCATAGTGGATTCATGGATCATAAAGAGATTGCGCATTTGAATGAAATCATGTATGTACCCTCACAAACGTTCTGAATAGCTTCATAATGAAAATTATCTCATAAACCTCTAAATTACACTTGTGATGTCTAGATTTCATTAGGTTCCACTGCAGAGTATTTGCATTATTTTAACCGCATTCAGCAATGTTGACGGCAACATTTCAAGTATGAGATTTGACGTAGAAATCACAAATTTTCACAAAAAAAAAGAAATTTAATTTAAAAAAGTGTAATTTCAATATTTATTTCCTATATTTCTGAATGGCCCCTGGTTGAAGATGTCATTCAAAAATAAATGAAGTGGAGCCAATGTTGGAGAATTGCAATGAATACTAGTAAAACACAAGCTAACTTTTAACAATGTGTATACCTACTAAACCTCGTTCTCTTATTACTAACAATACTCCAATTTCTTGGCTTGAAAATACAGTTTCGATTAAATATTAAGGACTATATTTGTATCAAAGATTAACTTCGAAATCATTGATAAAATATATCACAAAATTTCAAAATTATAATAAATAACAAATCTAAAATAAGAATTGATTGTAAAATTCTTTTATGTAAATCTCTTATTAGACCTTCTCTCTCTTATGCTTGCCATTTATACTGTGTAACGCTTTTTACACACATTAAAAAAGTTCAAACAGTTCAAAATAAATTTCTTAGGAAATTAATGAAAAGCAGGAAGACATGCCTTTCATAAACAGATTCGTAGAGAACTTTAGATAGATTCTACAAGTTCATTTATTCTTCTACGAACCAAAAACTTTTTTGCCAACTTATTGGCTACTCCTGGTTCTAAATGTTTTACTTGAAGTCAAAACTACTCTTTAAATCCTGATATTATATCTCGTTTCTCAAAAGTCATTTTTCATCTCCCTTAGCTTTTTTAAACATATTAAACAATTATTACTAAAATCCGAATGTGAGTTAAGATCAATACCGTTAAATTTTAGGTTGTCGTTTGTTCGGGCACTGCTCCAGCATTCACCTGGTGTTCATAAAAAAATTCAAGAAAAACTACCAATCAGAACAGCCAGTCGCTAGAATTCTCCTCGCGACTGCGGCTGAATTCGACCTAGCTTCCTATAGTGACTTAAATCCTGCCAACGTCGCGACTCGAAGCCTGGGACCTCCAGGTCATAGGAACAATAGTGATATCAGTTGACGCCGTGAGCCACCTAAGCCGGACTAATCCACAAGAGAACAATATACTGTCTAAATATAGTAATCATGTGAGCAGTGGAAATTAAGATTTACACTGATCAGATGATGCAAATCTCTTTCCAGGAGCCGGAACAGATAACAAACCAGTAAGTTAAGAGATGGGCAGGGAGGTAACACTACGGAATATTGGAAGGAAATAAACTAGTGGTGCTACAACAGCACATACTTTCTTGCATTAGTAACGGCTACGTAAAATTATAACACCTCAACTTTTGTTCATATTACCTTCACGCAGGTGATTGCGGCAACGTAGGTGGTCACGATCTCTGGCGGAAAGTTGTAGAACTTTGAGTTTCACGGCACCTCTCGCATCATTAGCTGCAGGTTGAAGGAAAAGAGAAGACACACAGCGAAGTCGTTTACACAGAAGTACACGAAACCTTCATCAACGCAGATAAAGACTCCAATATCATCTAATCGACTTTTCCTTAGCCTTCAACTGAGAGTGCTATTGCACGGAGTGAAACATAATACATGTTTTGCTCTCGTGAATTTTTGCGGAAATTCACACAGTGAAATATGAAAGTATTTCAACTGCCGTGTAAGTATTCGAATAGCGTTGGAATAATTTCGTCAATATAAAGATTATTTTTTTCAATCCTTTTCTATGGCTCAAGGCAACAAATGATGTCACTGCAATCCTCGTGACTGGGAGGTCCAAGGATCTGTCCCGGCGGTGGCAGGAAATTCAACACTAGCTTGTCAGCTGGGTTGGATTAAGTGGCTGTCTGGAACAGAATTTTAGAGGCCTGCTGCTCTGATCGGTAGTTTTGCGTTGTTTCGCCGACAAACACAAGGTGAATGCCGGAGCAGTACCCTATCAAACGGGCCATGGACCGCACGCGATCTTTCCTACCTCTTCCTTGTTCTATCCTCACATCTTACATGCACACACACACACACTAACATGCATTACACTATTCCACATGCCGTGAGACGGATTGGAAGCATATAGCTTGTCCCGGCTCGGTCGGTGCCTCGCTGGTGGGAGATACCTAGTTGGGAAAACTCCTGGTAGCCCAGTCCGCCTCGATCGGCGCCGGAATTCACCATACAATGGGGTTGAAGACCACCGCCATCTCCCAGCAAAACATCAACTGCACTTACGTGACTAATAACCCTAGTGGTTTACGAAATCACAATTAATTAACCGATGTATTTGGTGAGTGCTTGTGCTGGCGATTGCACACTGAGTCACGCGCACTCGTTCTTCAGAGCCAACAGTTTCCCTTTTACCTTTCAAGCAAAAGCGCCGAAAGCATTCGAGAAAACAATTTTTTTTATTGTTGCAAGGTATTAGCCACGCTTTTGGCAAAGTGCTGCATTAACTCTCTAAGTAACAGTGACCCTGTTACATCATGTTTCTTGGAACAGATAATGCAGATGAAGGTGTGGCTCTGTGCAGTACATTCTATACACACCTGCATGCCACGGACTCAATATGTACCACTTCAGTTGCGCAAAACATTTTGACAGTGGAAAGGGAGCAGAAGAATAAGAGTGACTAATTCTCCAGTAAACTGTAGGGAGAGTAGTTAAGCAGATAGTAAAGATAAACTGTCCTGTCCAGTTCTTGGCCCGACAGCCCGCTACGGACCTTGGCCAACCAATGCAGTGGTGACCCACCCTCTCGGCCATGGAATAAGGGGTTCGTGTAAATAGCATGAACGCGTCCCTCCAACTTATATTCTGGTCTTCATATCCTGAAGATGGGCTTTCTCATCATCACACAGCAATAGATACTGTCATATTTGTAAAGAGAGCGCACAGTTATAATCTGCCTTGGCTGGGAATCGAACCCGGAGTGTTGACGTGGAAAGCAATTACGCTAACCAACGAGCCGTCCTGGAGGGAACACAAGATAAATAGGAAATATAAAAAGATAATCACAGTATAAACTATCTTTTTATCACACGTCTATTTAAACTTGGTATGGTAACAATACGAACAGTGAAATAAAATTAAAAATAGTATTTCTACTCAAATAAATATGATCCTCCCAATTAGGTCTACAGTATTATTATACTATCTCATACTTTGTGATGAAAAGTAGAGTTTCTACCAACAATCCACTACACTTTACTGATACTACCCGTATAGACCTGCCACTATAAAGTGGGGCATAATATTGGCATAAAAGAAGATAATCATATCTGAGAATTACAAGGAGGTGGTCTAAGTCTTTTTCCTTTTGATTTAAAGACATTTCTCTTCAGTAAGTATATAATCATGGCTTCTAAGCTGTAAGGGTTTGCGTGTTGGACTGTTATACCCAAGTTCACTGTTATACCCAAGTTCAAACCCGATCAATGACGTGGATTTTGAAAGATGACAAAATCCTTTGTTCGCCGGCTGTTCCATGTAGAATATTTACTGCATGTAAAATATTTCCAAGTCTAAAAGAAGGCTCTGTGCAAAATTCAAATAGACTGCTTCGTCGCCCGAGTGCTAGACAGTGTAGGCTTAATGGTCTGAGCTTCGACACGGAAAATAAGGCATCATTGATTTGAAAATGGTGTGCGAGAATGTAAAATTGTCACACAATGGGAACGCACTCTCGCTGACACTGTGTAATAGAAGAGTCTTTCAACCCATCACAACTGAATACATTGTTTAAAAATTCCAATAAAGTTAGTTTTGTTAGGAAAAAATGAGTACTAAATATTCCAATTGGTTTTATTAGATGGTACAGTAGTGGCCCTGATCGATGACTAAACCAGCCACAGTTCTTCGATCTAATACTCTGTAACTCTGCATTTAAGTTTTTGATCTATTTTTTTAAAAGATGAATTTGGTTCGCCCAAATGGTGGAATCTCATTCATCTAAATGAAGTCCTCAAAATAAAAAGGCACGAAATGTTTCGTGTGCACTAATGAAGCATTCTTTTAGAATAACACATTTAGAGACAAATACGTGCGAGTTCACAGCCAGGTCATTAGAAAACTAATATTGATTGCAAAAGCACTTTCGGGCGGCACATTACAGTTGACTTGTGTAACGTGACTCCGTAGTACGTCTACAAGGATTAACACAATATATTATTTACAATGGTATTTATAAATGCTGTCTTGCTTATTTTGGGGATAATGACTAGTAACTTTCTCTACATTAATTCCTTTCCGTTAAAACATTTGGTACTTCATCAAGACAAGCATAACGAAAATAAGAAGCCGGGCCTCGCACAGCATCCTGTTTACTTTCGCAATCACAGTGTCTACAGTAGAGCACAATCCGATGCTGTCTCAAATTATTATTGGCTTAACAATGGGGAAAAGGTATTTGATGGCCCCTGCATTCGGTTGTTTAACTTGTTTGAAGAAAAAACAGGCGTGCATTTGCAGCTCGTCAAAAGCATGCATACATTTGGAATAAGCAGAAACGGAACATACGATGGTGAAATAGGCCTACTACAAAGTGGCGCCGTGGACATAGGAGCAAACACAATGTACTACACACACGACAAGTATCAATTCGGAGACTATACCGTTCCTGTTCTGCAGGGGCCGTTTTGCATCGTGGTACGCCGTGCACCGGCAGTTCCATTCGGGAAAGTGTTGCTTCTTCCATTCACGTCGCAGGCGTGGACAGCCATTTTGATCTCAATGTCCGCCGCCATCTTGGCTCGCTTCTCCGTGTTCATCTACTCACCCAATGGAACGCAGATGCGGCAGCTGCGCGGCAGAGGGGCGATGCTGGCACGCGCCGCACTCGACGTGGCCGAGGTTAGCTGCTGGGGCGCCTGCAGCAGCGACGTCGGAGCTTCTCTGCCCCACCGCGCGCTGCTGGGGGCGCTGCTGCTGTTCTCGCTGGTGCTCATCCACGCCTACCAGGGCCAGTTGCTGGGCTTCCTGACGTCGCCACCGCGGCTCGCTGACCTGAACTCCCTGGCAGATGTAGCGCGAGTCCTGGACGATGTGTACGCGTTCAGCTTCATGTCGAGCATCTACGAGGACCCTGAGGCCATGCAATCGCTGCGAGATATCCGACTTAAACTAAGGGATATAAAAGTGATCGATGTAAATCGTATCATGCGCAGGATTATTCGAGGGGAAAATGTTGGGATTCAGATCCACACATTGTATTACAATACTATGTCTCGACTTGAGGCACTTATGTTCGAAGGTGAGACAATTTTGCACCTCGTTCCGGAGTGCGTGAATCCGCCCGGACTCTTAGCCTTCATGCTGCGCAAGAACTCTCCGCTCTCTGCGACGTTCAACGACTTGGTGCAGCGTGTGGTGGGGGCGGGGCTGTACAATCACTGGGACCGAGCGCAGCGCCACCACATGGCGGTGGCCGGAGTCATCGTGGCGCAAGGGCCCTCGGGGCCAGTCAAAGTGCCTCGGCCCTTAAGGGTGCAGCAGATAGCGGGCGCGGCCAATGTGCTGGCCGTAGGGTTGGGTGTCGCCGCCACAACCTTCCTTGTGGAAGTGCTTCTGGCCAGGGTGTCGAAAGAGCGTAGTAGTTGGAAACGGAAACAGTGAATGATCAAATCTGCTATTTGTTGATAACATCACAGAATTTTATTTCCGAAGAATGAATTTTCTAAAAATTCGTTGTTACGTTTTTACAATACAATTATTTTTTAACCCATATACACTGAGAAGGAGCAATGTATTACTGTTTTACATGTTTTGCCATAGTTTATGTTTGTTAAGGTTCGTTCACGATTGGCAGAACGGTACTCGTGAACATATGACCGTTATCTATTGACTAAGATATTTTGAGAATAGGATTTATAAAGATTGACATTTGTTAATCCAGTAGTAGAGAAGGGGCGTGCAGAAGCTCTAATTCAGTCATGCTCAGTGTTTTGAATTCTTATAAAATCGGTACACTAACACATATTTCCGTTCTTACAGATGTGGAAGAAGAAAGAGTTTTTCACTTTTACATTTGCAGAAGGGATTGCATAGGTATGCGTGGACTTTATAAAGACTCATTCAGTTCATTCCACCAAGACGTTGAGATAATACATAAAAGCTTCTTTTTTCCACCAACTAATGTAACTGTCAGAAATTTCTATATCACTTTTAATAGTATTTTAATAGTAATAGTAATTTAAAGTACATGAAAGTAATTATCGTGAACACACATTAAATTTAATGAACCGTACAGTAACTTTGGAGTACGTGTTCATTAAATTTACTGTGCGTGTACATTATATTTAATATACATATGTATATTATTTTCAATGTACTTATTACTTTACTTTTAACACATTTATTTCAATGACATTGTTTACATTAGTTTTATTTATACGTACATTAATTTCTATGAACATGTTTGCATTAAGTTGCACGCGTTTACATTAGTTTTGGGGTATTTGTTTTCAGGGATCTGTTATGAAAAGGGTTGAATTATTTCAAATATTCTGTATTTATTTCACTGACATTTATATAAAATATTATAGAATTACTTTTGCCAAAAGTGTATTTATATAATTTATTTATTGAATATGGCAGAATGAATAAATATTTTACTTTCATTTATTAACAAAAATTTATTCTATTCAAAAATACAAAACTATCAGCACTTGAGAAATGAAAAATTTGCAACTTATTACAAAGTACTCTTCGATGTATTTTGTCCATATTTTAGGACAATTTAAAAACTGTATTTTTTCCACTTGCTTTTTGGGTCCGTTTTGTCTTGTGTTGGATTTATTTTCGGAATTTCCTAGAATGTAATAATTTTAGTGTTAATAAATAAAATTTATTTAGCTTTACCTTTTTACACAGTTGAACAAATAACAATAAAAGTGATTGAGGAAATGTATTTACTTGCAGTAAGAAACTCGGTAGAAAAAGGAGATAAATACATACACAATAAAAACAAAATTAGAAAGAAAATCGATTTAATGTGAATCAAAACTATTAGTAATATTATTAGTATGTGGTAATATTATAATTATAGAATGTTCCCTATCTTCTTCCTTTGTCATTTTAGAAATTACTAAATCAAAAAAACTATTTGGTTCGAAAGGATCCATTTTCTATTTAACTATATCCATTTTGACATGGTTTTCTTCAATGCAATTTTACTGTTACGTAAAACTGAGACCAATTGCCAATTTATTAAAAGTTTTCAAGGATATAATGTAACTACATTTTTGTCAAATGTTCTATCGATAATACTTTTTTTAATGAAACATTATTTCTAATTTCGTGCGTAATATTTTTGGGCGTAATATTTTAGTGCGTAATATTTTATATTTAGCGCGTAACACTCATATCTCCAACCTAGATTGGTATAAACCCGATGGTTGTTACTAATTTTGCATAATAGGTATATCTAAGAATGTAATAGCTGGCAAATAATATTATAACACCGTGAATAACGTCTTTACAAAATAGTGGAACTTTTTGTTCCAGTATTACAGTTATTTACTTTGAACTTACGATGTAACACTCTTTTCCAGAATATCAGTTTTGGTCTTAATTTGGTTGGTGAATTGTTATATTTAAATAGTCCCTTGCAATCTGCAGCACACACGTAAATCTGTAGTGGAGATTAACAAATTTCACATTTCTTTAAAATAATATTAAATAATGTTAATAACGAAAATAATATTATAAAAATAGTACTAATTTATTTTAATCTGACTTAACCATAACAAACCTAAACATGCCTGAACTGCGTCTCACGTCTCTTGATGTTAACCGCAAACCACTCTAGGAAACTGGTATGACGAGGACAACAAATGAATAATATTCATAAGTTTCACACGCTTTCATATCAAAATGGTGTGATGTTTCTTTGATTTTGCACACGTTTTAGAAAAAACTACTCTTAATTTAACACATAAGAAAACAACTACAATAACTTCAGAATTCCAAACATTTGAGTACCTGAAATAGGCAGACTGGGAAACCGTCACCCTTTTGTCTTGCTGCAAGGGACCGGAAGGGTTCGGAATTTCCTAAGCCGCTCGCAAAATAAAGTCAGATGCGACCGCACATCAGGCAAACGTTGCAAAACCACAGCACAACTAACAATATTGAATGTCGCGAAATGTGTGTATGTATGTATATATATATATATATATATATATATATATATATATATATATATATATATATACATTGTACAAATAATTTCGTTTTAATGTACAAGATACATTAGGTTTTATGCACAGTCTTACATTAAATATGCATTTATTTCAATTAAATTTAATGTACAAGTATATTAATCTCCTTTTAATGTGGAAGGTACATTAAGATTTATGTACAGTAATACAATAATCTACATTAAATTTAATGTTATTTTTGACAATGTACATAATCGTTTTCCAGCATTGTTCTTTGATAGCAACCAGAATCTTGGGCTCTCGACGCTCTGCTTCACGGTAATATCCACAAGGCCGCGACATTTTTGCCCGTACCAGCATCGTTTTATGGGTGTAGTCCCTGAGTATTTGTAGCTGTCAATCATTGATCATATGGCGAGCTAGGTAGTATGCTGTGCGCTCTTAAAACACAGAATCTGGATATATCGAGCAATATTCTCTAATTACGGTTGTATGTTTATATGTAATATATAATTACGTTTTTAATGCTGCGAGGAGCTACTTTTGTGCAGGTAGGGGAATTTTAGTGACTTAGCAAATTGTAGAAGTGGCCACTGTCAATGCTTTCAATCGGAGAAGCACACGGCAGCATACACGATAACATGTATTTGCATCCAGGTATCGATATTAATAGGAAGCTCAATTTTGTTGTAGATATCGTGAAAACAATAGTGAGAATAGAGTGACACAAAAATTATCATAATTTGAAGATCGTGGCCTACAATTCTGCACATATTACACCAATCAGAAATATTTTAGCTCTGAATATTTATAGTGTATTCTGGAAGAAATGAAATTCTCAAACGGCTGCAAGCGTTCCGCATGGCTTGGGCTGTGACCTGTAGTGAGCTGAAGCTTCTCTTCTCCCGGGATAGTTGTGTGTCAGATGCAAACGGATTTGTCCAGAGAGATTAGAATGACCTCGAGTAACGGCCGATGGCGTAAGTAGTCAAGAGGTGTAGATCCAGAAAGTATTTAATCAGCTGGGAATATTTCATGAAGTCGTAGGCTTCCGCGGCCAGAGTCATGTGCATGTTCTTGGCCTCAGGGTGACGCCGCGTCGAAGGCTGTGTTACCGACGTTTCGACCATCTTGTCGTGGGCTTCCTCATGGCTGATGAGCATACCTGTGTAACATCTTTATATGAAAATCATACCATGTGTAACATCTTTATATGAAAGTTCAACAGAAACAAATATCATGGATCACTTTACATGCCCTAGAATAGTGTTACATTGATTCGGAGGCAGTCTGAATTACATCTATATTCAAGTCTTTTATTTGTTTGCTCTTGTAATTTCAAAAAATAGAAATTATTTTTCCGTCATGTCGGCGAACAATTAATTAGTTTTTCATTAATCAACTGTTTCTAACGTGTAATCCTTATTTTAAAACTTCAGTTGGATTAGAAATAAAACACAGTGTTCGTCTAAAATGAATTATTCGCTATTCGTATTTTTAGCATTTGACCTTGTAATAAAGATAATGATAACGATCAAAGCGCAAAGGTTCGCACTTAACACAAAATTTTAAAATACTTTTTTTGTAGTTGTCGTAATTTTGTTTCTAATGTTTGAGACGTGATAAAGTTAAAGTCATTAGGACCATAAACGGCAAATAACAGACAGAGGTGAAGTTTATAAATCAGGGATCTAGACGCAGTTTTCGGAAGTATAGTTTGGGTATTACATTTCTTTTGTTTGTGTATGTGTGTGATGTTGGGAGTCAGATTATACTGTTATTTTCATTGCTAAAACTGCGTCAAAGTATTTTTTTCTTGTCTTTCGATCTCTACTCGTTTATAATATCCTAAAATCACTATCTTTAAACTTTCGACTCTATTTCTCTATTACTTACGTGGACTTTGTTTGGGGTCAGATTTAACCCCACACGTTTTAGCCAGTATTTTCCCCATATTTCATACACGGATGCTATTTGGAAATATTAATTAAGAAAATGATGCCATATATTTGCGATGTTTAAAAAACAAAGAAAAATATTTCCTGGAAAACATCCTTGCATATCCTAATAACTACTGACAAGTGTCGACCACACCAGCATGAGAATGTCTGATATAAAACTACTAATTCGTAATGGACAAATACCCCAAATTTTCAGAAAAAAACATATTGTAAATCGAAAATGGAGACTTTTCAGAATTTTTCCTATAATTTAGACGTGTAGCGTGGAAGCTATTTGCAAGAATTTCTAACCCCAGAAGCATAAACAAAAAACTACTTCAAACCAAGAAAACTTTTTTAAAAATCGAAAAGTTCATAACACTGGACAGTAAAATTTTTACACAGCAAAATTGGACGTAAATAGCATATTTAAAATGAGAAGTTCATGAGAATAATAGCGTTTTAAAGCATTATTTGTGCCTGGGTTAAGAAAATACTACAAACAGAGCCCAAGGGTACGTTGTGTTCCACACTGGTATAATCGTTTAATGCCAGTAATATATATTACATGTTTTCGATTAGCGTCATTACATAATACTACGAATATTCCTTCCATTTGGGTCTCTATTACTTTTACCGTATTTCAATGTCTCAAAGTACTTTCGGGGTAATTCATTACCTCGCACAAATGGCTTATTGTCTTTTATGTGAAACCAAAGAAATGTTATGACTATTAGTTGACGACGTTCATTACATTTTGTTATGTCGTTTAATGAGTTTTAATCACGCACCGTTGGTGTCAGGCATGTTCTAACTAAATGGAGTATTGATTGCAAAACCATTTTTGCTTTCTAGAAAAGCACATCTCAACTAGTTCAATATCGAATTGGAAAGATGCATCCAGACGGATTTTCAAAAGTTCTCAATGATGTTTCTTGATGCAGTATTATTTATTTTGTGGATGTTGCCTAGTGGACGTGATAATATTCATTCATTTCCACTAAAACATCGTGTACTTCTGGATGTCCAACATAAGGAAAATAAAAGGCATGATGGACATGGCATAACGGAACCACCTAATTATAGCCAAAATAACGAATACAGTAGAGCACATTTCGATACAGAATTGGACTACTTTTGGGAAAACAAATGTGGAGAAAAAATTTTTGACGGTCCAAATTTTCACGTGTTTAATATATTTGAAGAAAAAACGGAAGTGATTTTCAAGTTAGTCAGACCTTCTGTGAAGACATTTGGAATAAGCACCAACGGAACGTACGATGGTGAAATAGGTCTCATTCAAAGTGGCGCGGTGGACGTAGCAGCCAACATAATGTACTACACGCACGACAAGTACCAATTTGCAGACTACACAATTCCTGTTCTAGAGGTGCCGACCTGCATCGTGGTGCGCCGTGCACCATCAATACCGTTCGGAAAAGTGTTGCTCCTACCGTTCACGCCGCTTGCCTGGACGGCCATTTTGATGACACTGTCCTCCGCCATCTTGACTCGCTACTTCTTGTGCACCTACTCACCCAAAGGAGCGCAGATGCAGCTACGAGACGGCAGAGGGGCGGCGCTAACACGCGCCGCCCTCGACGTGGCCGAGATGAGCTTCTCGGGCGCCTGCAGCCACGACGTCGGAGCTTCTCTGCCCCACCGCGCGCTGCTGGGGGCGCTGCTTGTCTCCTCGCTGGTGCTCATCCACGCCTACCAGGGCCAGTTGCTGGGCTTCCTGGCGGCGCCGCCCCATCTCGCTGACCTGAACTCGTTGGAAGATGTTGCGCGGGTCGTCGACGATGTGTACGCGTTCAGCTTCCTGACGAGTGTCTACGAAAACCCAGATGCCAGGCAAGCGCTAAGGGATATCCGGCGGAAAATGAAGAAAATTAAATTCGATGATGTGGAGAGTATCGTGCGCAGAATTATGCGTGGAGACAACATTGGTGTTCAGGCGGATAGCGTATATTATTCTTACTTTGCCAGCAGTGAAAAGTTCATGGTCGACGGCGAGAGAATTGTGCACCTCGTTCCGGAGTGCGTGAATCCGCCCGGACTCTTAGCCTTCATGCTGCGCAAGAACTCTCCGCTCTTTGCGACGTTCAACGACTTGGTGCAGCGTGTGGTGGGGGCGGGGCTGTACAATCACTGGGACCGAGCGCAGCGCCACCACATGGCAGTGGCCGGAGTCATCGTGGCGCAAGGGCCCTCGGGGCCTGCCAAAGCGCCTCGGCCCTTAAGGGTGCAGCAGATAGCGGGCGCGGCCAACGTGCTCGCCGTAGGGTTGGGTGTCGCCGCCACAGCCTTCGTTGTGGAAGTGCTTCTGCAGAAGAAGTCGAAAAGTGAAGTAGTCAGACACGACAACAGTAAATGATTAAATTAGTTCTTTTTAAACGTGACCTAACAAATTACCTATAATATTTGTAATGCACAGCAACGCTTTACATCTATTAGCAAACAAACATGAGAAGAAGAAACAAAACCAGTCAGAATTAATTTTGTGACAGGCTTATATTTTATTTCGTTTGTTATGGGATAGAGATACGTTTTCCAGAGGGGGAAATGAATGATGATTGTTTCAGTGAGATCCTCTTCTTTCGAAATGTCTTCGTCTATAGTCTTGGAATATATGGGGTAAAATTACATAAATGCTCAATTTCATTTCAGTTACAAGCTCAAAACTAAATTGTGGATATTCTGTTTTAGATGAAGGAATTGCAAAGAAACACTTCCCATATTTACAGTAATGGTTAATTATAAAGATACCAACGAGAAAGTTTTAACAGATTTAAAAACTGGGAACTGTCTCGCTCTCGAGTAATTGAAAAATATATTTACATCGACAAATGAAGTACTACAGATTTTTCTCAATGTGCATCTTCATACTCACAAGCCGGTTTGCCAATTTCTAAACACATTTCTAGTACACGATTAGAAATGTGTGTAACATTCATTGTTGTTTATAATGTTTTAGTAAGTATATAATAAATTCACGGAATTTTTTAAATACTTATGCCTGTAAATTTTTAATATGATTACCAATTCAATTGCAGTACACCAATTTGGAAAATTTAAACAAGTTTCAAGATTGCTTTTCAAGAATGTTCTCACGGACTCATATTTACAAAAAGGCATATAATATTTAATTTCATTAGATGGGGAAGTATTTTCTGATGTGTACTTACTGACAGTTTTATTTTAATAAGGATAACTGCTGAAACTGGGGTATCAACATTTAATTTTGAAGAATCGTCGACATGGCATCTGAAGTTGTTGATTACGGTATATGGCTATAAAAGACTGAATGAAAGTCACATCTACAAGCTAGCTGCTGTGTTTTTTCATCAAAATATAATTTTTAATGAACCCAAAAACATGTTTATGGTGGAAAATATTGACAGCAAACGAAGTGTTCTTTGAACTTGATGAACAATACAATTTAGTTCTGGTGACATTGGTTGAAGAAGCAAGCAAGGAGAATCGCAAATGGTGAATTTATACAACTTTGATGAATTCAGTGAAAAATATTGACTAGTTGAAGTTGTTTATTGTTGTTATAAATAACTATAAATTGTCATTTACTGATCACTCTGAATTCAATTTATTTATCAAATAAAAGTTCATTCGCATTATAAATCATAAATATCAGTAATTTGCAATATTTTTCCAAAGTATTGACAACTACTTCTATGCAATTGAAGCAATTGAATTGCCCTTAAAAAGAGTAGGGTATATTTTTCACCATAGTCGCGAGTCGCAAATTAATATATATTACCACCCCTGGTAGCATTAAACATGTAATATGTACTGGCTGGAACCGGCGAGTCAATATTCGTGAAAATTTTCATATTGTTGTTATTTATTAATTTTAAATTTAATACAGAGTACGTGTTGATGCGAAAAGCATGAAAATCAAAAATGTCATAAATCATGGATTAAAGGACTACTGTTAAAACTTGGTTTTAGTAATATTTTTTCTAGTAATATAGTCATGAAGTTATTATGTTTGACAACTGAAAAAGAGAAAAAATTGATACATGTGTGTGTGTGTGTGTGTGAATGTCCTAGAAAAAAAGAGATTGTTCCCACATTTGGCACGACTACGTTTGAGCGGCACGAATCAAAATACCTCTATCTTCGTGCTTTAAGGAGAGAAATGTCTTGCATTCATCGATTTCTTAACACCCTTCAATACATTTAAGTCCTTTCACCCTCTGGTAAGCAAAGCATATCTTATCTGCCGCCTCGAGAGGACCAAACCAGCCACCTCCACCGTCCACCCCACCTCCGCCGGTGCTGCCTCTAGCGGCGCGTCCAGAAGGCGACCTCGCAGCGCCTCTCCTCCTCCC
>BOPP01000162.1:2585947-2608069 GCA_017312745.1 Gryllus bimaculatus
CGACATCCACCCGCCGGCCGCGGATTATGACGTCGTGAAACTTCTTGCCCCCTCTTTTTTTCGAAAAAAAGAAAGGAGGGCCCACGCCATCCGCCTACGCGGATCGTATTTTCTTAAGTTGATTAACTTCTGCGTCGACTTCGCGCTCGGGGTCCTTTAAAAAGAGAAAGAAGAAGAAGCAGCAGCAGCACCAGAAGAAAAAAAGCGCGGGGAGAAAGAAAGAAAAAAAAAGAAATCGCTAATCCTGCAGGACTAAATGAAGTTTTCGCAGACTTGTATTAAGGGAAGTTAAAAAGTTTCATATTTAAACTTGATATGGCCCAGTCAGAGGGGGCGTGCGTGCGCGCGCGAGGTGGCACGTGACTGGCGTCAGAGACCGCGCCCTTCCCGCGGGCCAGCGCAGGGGTGGAGGGAGCAATACGATGAGGAAGGAGGGAGATGGATAGACGGAAAGGACAGGTGATAAAGAGATGGAGGAGAAGGTGACGGGAGGAGAAGAGGGGGTGAAAAGGCAGGAGCAGAGTGTGGGTAGAGGAGGTAGAGGTGGAGGGTGGGAAGTGAGGTGAGAGAGCTGGGGTTGAAAAAGGAGGTGACGATCGCTGGCAGGCTTTGACGGGAGACAAAAGAGTTGGGCTTCCTTGAGAGAAGAAAGTGTATTAGAGTAGTTGTTCCCTAGAGTAGTATATCAAAGTTCTCAGTAGTCTCTATGAGTTCTACATTAGTAGGTGAGCCAACTCATACGTTTCTTCTAAACTTCTGTTGATTAATATCATTATTATTATTATTATTATTATTATTATTATTATTATTATTATTATTATTATTATTATTGTTGTTGTTGTTGTAGATATACTTAAATACAACCAGAAAATTAGAAAAAATACAAATTAATTGTGACGTCATGGCGTCGCGTCGATTAGCATCAATATTATAATATTACTCATCATCATTACCACCCAAATATTGAGCATTCGCTCTTCAGCAAACGTTTTATTTTTCATTAAATAGCCTTTTATTGTACGTGTACTGGATAGTTCACATAAATATAAAAACTTAAAGGAGAGTGGTTATCACTTCTCATGAAAATTAAATAGGCAATTTTTTTATTTGTTTCTAAATGAAATACAAAACATTCATTTTTTAAAACGTACATTGCATATTCAGGAACACTTGAAGGTACTGTGATGAACATCGACAATTGGGATATTCCATTCGTTACTAGAAGCAGTGATTTTATGACTTAGGAAAACAAATTTGAAATCTTCGTTAAACTTGATTGTATGCCTGTAGACGTCCAGTTGCTACTTTGATATGGAACTATCATGATATGTCTTCTGGTCATTGTTTTCTGGTGTGTATCTCTGTTTCTTAAAAAATTAAAACAGTATCAAAGATATTCTATTCCATTTATGAATTAACATATTCAATGGTAGTACAATGCATATCGTCCTTTCATCGAACTGTTGCAGTTCTCCAAACTTCAAAATTCCAGATTTGAAGATTGTCTTTAGATAGATATAAAATCAAACTCGCTTCATTCGTCGAAATTATGCTCTTCTTTTCGCCCCAGCAGTTGGTTTTCGTACCGCTGATTATGATCCATATTAATCTCACACACCTGTCGCGTAATTCGAAAACACATTTTCGAGAATAAAACGCCTATGCCAAGTTTCCATGACTTTCTGACATGGTCTGCTGCACCCCCTCTTTTATTAAGCATCACCCTAGGCGTTCATTGAAAATATTTGGGAAAAAATTTGTTTGTGTGCCTGTTAATGCAATGCGAATTCTAGACGAATGTCGAAGCAGTACCGTGAAAATGGGCAACGAATCGCGCATGATCGTTTCTTGTGCTTCCTTGCCCTATCCTTACTCCTTACTTTCACACGCTCTCACAATTGATCTTGTGATAAGTGTTATAGTGTAGTAACACTCCCACTAAGATATAGTGGCACTTAAAAATTGCGAGTTGTTTGGAGATGGGAAACACTGTCATTCAATAAATAGCTACGTTATGACACATTTTTGGTATTGGAGCTCCCGATTGATGACATTCTCTCCTTCTTGCAATAAGTGACCTCGAAGTGCCACTATATTTAAATCAGAGTATACCACACATGAAACGGGGGACCAGTCGTGCGCTAAAAGCTTGTCTCGGCTGAGGCAGTGCCTCGCTGATGGGAGACACCTGGATGGGGAAAACCTCGCAAGATGAAGAGTAGATCAGCGCCGGATCCTACCATCCAACAGGGAAAGAACACAGCCACATTCCGTGATAAAACTTGCATTACACTTATGGGACTAATGACCATAGCAGTTGACGTGTCCAGAAACACGAAAAAATCAGTCAACCAATCGAAACGTGAGGATCCACAGTGAAATATATCTGTGTGTG
Source organism: Gryllus bimaculatus (assembly GCA_017312745.1). Taxonomy (NCBI): domain Eukaryota; kingdom Metazoa; phylum Arthropoda; class Insecta; order Orthoptera; family Gryllidae; genus Gryllus; species Gryllus bimaculatus. The sequence continues at coordinate 2,588,343 of BOPP01000162.1, forward strand.
ACCGTCACCTGGTAGAGACAAATGCAAACTCTATTGAGCAGAGCGTGAAGCACGTGTAGCGGCAACAGCGTGCGCAAATAATCTCTGCTGTGCCCATGCGTCACGCTGTCGCGCGTGTCTCGTGACGGCGCGTGCGTGATAACGATCCGACGGCGCGTCCCGCATGATGAATCGATTACAAAACCCCGCCTCTCCTCNNTCCACCCCGCCCCACCTCACCCCGCCTACGTCCGCGAGCCCTGATCAATTAATAAAGCTGCAAATGAAATCGGACGGCAGCTGGGATTGAGGGAAGGGGGCTAGCTGATGTGTGATGTGCTCTGCGGTGCGGATGAGAAGGGAGGAAGTGCAATGCGTGTTGGATGTGAGTATGGTTGAAAGAGGTGCTTCAAATATTCAAGAAAGTTTGAAGTTGACACATGGAAGAAAGAAAGAATAATGTGGGCCGATATGCGGGAGACTTCTAGCCTGTTTGAACACTGATAAAATGCAGTTAAAATGATCAGTTAACTTTTATCATGATTGCTCAAAACCTGCCTTGTACCTGTGGTATAGTATGGGTTCGGTAATTTATCACGTTATCCTTACTTGAAAGACTAAATGTTTTCTTAAGGGGCAGTGTGTAACATCGTAAATATGTGACTTATATTTTTTACTACATCGGTTAATAAATTTATTTTGGACACATTATAAATAATTGGCTAATGTTTAATTTGACAGAAAGTTGACAGTGTTGGGTTACTTTACAACAGTTGACAAAATGTTAACATATTTATGCTGCCATCTTCAGATTGTGTGTTGTTACTATTCAGCAGATTTTGATGTATGTCTTGAAAACCGGTCGTCATCCGAGCTAACTACAATCAGTTTTTTTGAGATAACACTTCGTATTTTTATTATTGCCTCGTACACTATACTTCAGGGAGGTATAGTATTGACCACTACAATAAGATTTGGAATATGTGGTCGTATAATCTGCGCTTGCAAGGTTATTTTGACTTAACACAATCTTCAGGATTAAGGCGTATTAGTGCTGTTACAGAGTTGTGTAAGATAGATGCAAATGAGAAGATGGCACTCAGTTTTGTACCCGGAGACCCGGATGTGTGAATGGATGAGTTACATGATATAGTACGTTTATGAGATCATGAGCTGAAATGGTAAATATCTAAGGAGTAAGATCTTGTTGTACATTTCCAGATATTATTATAGTATTTTAATTTTTAGATGTCATTTATGTGAGGACCCTGTGGGATTTTCAATTGCTTCTGGAAAATGACTGAACTTTTTTCTTGAAATTGCTCAAGTAAAAGAGCATTTTACGTAATTACGATTATTAAAACATATGACATTTTTAAAATTTCTAGAATCATTATATGTAGAAAAATATGGGTTTTCGTGACTTGAGCGTTTAACTCAACAAAATTGATAATTTTTGGTTGTAAATATTATAAAATTGATCTTGTAAATAATGAATGTTTTTCTACCGTCGTTTGTCCTTGGCTTTTATTGTTCTGATCGTTGTTTGTTTATGTGACTTACAATTCTCACGAGACCATTTAATACTTATTGGTGTATAGCGAGCAAAATAATATAATGTGATTCATTGCGTTATTAAATGAAGGTGGATAGCTGGATATCCATCCTATAGTTCAATGCAATACATGTTGAGATATAGCAAAATATGATACATTTCAATTAAATTTTCAAAAACTGTTTAACTCCTTGTTTACAGTGGACTAGCAATTGTACTGTTCCAAAATTTGTAAACTTCCCTCATTCATTTTCAGTTTGCTAATGTCATCTTTCCTTAGGAATCCTTGGACGAAAGAAATAATTTAATGCATACTGCAACCCGCAGTACACATGTGTATTAAGAAAACGCTGTTGCATAACCTTGTCCTGCTTGTTTTTAGAAAATTGAAACACACGAAGAACATTACGATATTGTGTTACGCCACACGTCAAATATGTCACAAAAGTAGTCACATTTTATTAAAAAAAACGTTAATAAAAGTATTGTAATGCAATTCATAACGGTTCAGATACAATAAAGAGGAGTAGCATTAAAATGTGCATTTAAATAAGACACTACCACTACACTTACACTAACCAAACAAGCAAACGATTTATAGTGTCATAAGGTTTTTAATTTATAGAATTATTGACCAGGTTTGTAGTATTAATATATTACAATATATTCACGCCAGCAACAGTGAATAATGAAATATGAATCACCGCAAAAGAGAGAAACGGTATTTTAATTAAATATTTATTTACGTAACTAGTTCGCACAGGATTGAATCTTTAGAGTACGGATGAAACCGAGATGCCTACAGGACAGGAGAAGAAAGTTTGTAAATTATTATGCCAAAGAGGTGCGTGTGTTCCGTACTATTTGTAAATATACAACTATTTTGTGCAAATTCTCGGAAACTTACACGTATAATAATAGTAACTTTTAGGAGCATCATAGCATGCAAGAGTCAGTCATGTTGATCCATATTGCCCCAGTGTTTTTTTCATTACTGTTTTATGAGGACTTTACAACGGTACTCTATGCGTTCCGGAAAGAGCAAGATGTAATCAATAACTGTTAGCGAATGCAGGTGTAGAGCCGAAAAGAATACACGGCCACTCCGTAAGTTTTCGAAGCGAAGCTCAGAGTTCATAACAGCGTTTCGTGTGTGGGAAACGGCGCCTGCCCGCGGTGAGGTCGGGGAGGGGAACGGGACCCGGCGCACCGATTAGCAGCTGGGCGTGCGCTTATCTCCGATGACCGTGTCCAGCCCCCAGCCAGTGCAGGGAAGGGAAGGGGCGGCGCAGACAAGATCATCGACAGCGTCCGTCAGCGCGACCCACAAAAACGCCGCTAATCCATTCATCTGATCATGTCGCCCTGTCATTCGACGTCCAACCCGCGCCCTTTGGTTCGTCACTCTTGTTGGTCCCGCCAACTGTGTTGTGCTGCTATCTTTGTTGTTCCCGCCAACTGTGTTGTGCTGCTATCTTTGTTGTTCCCGCCAACTGTGTTGTGCTGCTATCTTTGTAGTTGCCGACATCTTTGTTGTTCTGCTATCTTTGCATTTCCCGCCATCTTTGTCGTTCTCGCTGTCGTTTTTCATTCCCGGCATCTTTTTCGTTCCCGCCATCCTTGTCGTTCCTGCCATATTTGTCGTTCCTGCTTCTTTGTCGTTCCCTGCCATCTTTTTCATTCCTGCGATCTTTTTCGTTCCCCGCCATCTTTGTCGTTCTCCGCCATCTTTGTCGTTCTCCGCCATCTTTGTCGTTCTCCGCCATCTTTTTCGTTCCTGCCATTTTTTTCGTTCGCGCCATCCCACACTTTCTCGCTGCCCGTCTTCGTCTCAGTTCCTAACGTTGTCTACTTTTGTACAGGGAATAAAGCCGAAATATACGTCGGCGGTTTATTCTCATAATAGGTGGATTATGAATATCAGTTTTAATTTGTGTGTGTGTGTAAATATTTGACATTTTAGACTGAGATTAATCCAACTTTTGCCAGTTAGAGGTATTGCCTGGCGTGATATCAGTTTTTATTATTCATGCATGGGGGGAAGGATAAGAAGTCATGATGAGCATGACGTATTTCTAACACTGTACCTACCGTACTTGCGCACATGAATTTCTTTGTTGTTACATTTTTTTTGGTTTTTCATTGCACAGCTATAGTGACAGACGATTTGCAAAAGAAAGCTACAGCTTCATTTTTGTCTCGTCCGAAAATCGAATCCGGGACTGCTCACAAAGGTAGGCTTCCACAGCTCCTAGCTTTTACCTCACAAAAAGATAACCAGTTGAGAGGCAAATGATTATATATATATATATATATATATATATATATATATATATATGTACACACTTATATATTCACAATTATTATAATATTTACATATACTTTCATTCCTTCACATTTTATGCACCAAGTACATCGAGATGTAGGCTTTACTATCTTTCTTACAAACACTCATAAGTGAATATTGCGTTCTTTGACATAAATAGTACATACTAATAAGATAAAGTCGCATTGTATTTGTAATGTACTATTCATTTCGGGCATCCTGCTCCCTCCCTCGTTGAATGTGGCTAAGGATGATCCATGGACCTCGTACCCTCACCCCTGACCTGCGCATATTCTATAGCCCGCACCCCATCGCTCCCTTAGTGCTCTTCCACAATGCCACTTCACTTGATTACCTGCAAATTAGTCGATTACATGCATGATGCACTCACGTTGATCAAACTCTGCAGTTTCGGACATTGTCGGTCATTTTCGGACATTTCGGATATTTTCGAAAATGTAGGGAAGCCATCCGTATAAAGTTCTTAAAATACCGTGTTAGAATTATGTATTTTTAAATATGTTTGATACTTGTTGATATGGAGTAATAAGCTCTGTTTTGACATATGACGTCTATGTCAAGTTCCTAATTTTTACTTGACCTGACAGAAACGTTTCACCTATGTTACCAAAGAAGTGTCCCTATGAGCTGCTTCAAATAATATCTAAGAATTTCTAAACTCTATAATCAATTTAATCGTCAAAGATTCTCAACAATGACCTCATTTATCTATATGACTTGAGAGCTGAAGTGACTCCAGACTGATCAAGGGCAATTATAATCAAGAACTTATTCACCATTTTGTGATAATACTGCTGATACTACGATGAAACTGTCACTTTCGTTGTCATATTCGTTTCCAGCAATGTCCACCATGTAATTTGAACAGGGCTTCGTTCATGTCTAAAGCTAAAAAATAGCCCATCGTTATCGATGCATTCGAAAATCTGCCTACCTATTGGCGTTCAGGCAGGAGCGCCGTAGCAAGCGTCAAACAATAACTAAAGGATAGAATTCTTCATACAGTTTTTAGATGTGACTGTGGAATGGGAGACATTCCCATTGCTCCATATCACTCTAACACCCTTTACCGGCTGTTAACTTTTGTACATGACCAGTAATGATCAAAAAGATTTGTTATGGACTAAGGATTTTCGAACTACTGCAATGCCACTATCGAGAACGAAAAGGCGCAAGAACGAAATGCGCGCAAGGGCTTCTTGAGAAAAGTTTTGGTGCAGCAACCCGCTCTATACTAGGTATTTGACCCAGATGAGTGGAATTGATCGCATATGCTCAAGGAACTTTTCAGGCTCCACTAGAAAGAACCGGGCTAGCGTAAATCATTTCAGTATACCCTACCATAAATATAAAAGGGATAAACAGAACAACTGAAACATTCTGAAGTCACAAAATGTATGTAGTGGTCGCCCGCGCCAGTTTGAAAGAACCGGCACCTGGACGCAGCAGGAAGGTGGCGGCGCCCCAGGAAAATACGAGCACGGCTTACGAGAGGTCGCTGAGGTGGGTTTCGGTCGCCGCGACCAAGCGCGCCATCGGCCGTACGGCCGGGCCAGTCTGCGAGCCTTTAGCCCTGACCATGTATAAAACGGCGCGCAGTGATCAGTGAGTGAGAGTTACAGTTGTTCCATCATAGTGCGAGCTACGTGTGTGCTGGTTAGTGAGTGATTACGCTGCCAGTCAGTATAACAGACTTCTCTTCGGGCATTTGGATCGTGACCACTGCATTGTTCTTGTACATCTCTTCGGCTTTTGTTAAATACGGCACGTCCCCGGTAAATCTCCTAGTTATTGTGTGACTACGCATGCTAACGGCGTTCTCTGTGTGTTCAGCAATTTAAATAAAAACTGTTTAATGAAATTAACTTGTTTTGGTCATAACAATATCAAAATCTGGTTTCAAAGCAGTTGAGGCAACTCCAAAGACACAGTGCTGCATAGACCGAGAGAACAGTATTTATCGTAACGATTATACCGCTATTTATGCAATGTCACTAGCAAATACGAGTTCTAAGCTGCACTTCAAACGCAAACGCACAGAAGCATCACAAGAGCAACAACAAGCTAGCATTCACATGAACGCGCCGAGAAAACAGGGAACATGGCGCCTGTGCGACGCCGCTGCTGCTTTCCGCGTGGCCCGGCCATCTTCCGTATTTTCCTGTTGTTGTTCACAATACACTGCCCAGCACTCCACTCCGCTCCGTTTCGCCCCCCGCCACCCACGCCGCCCGGGCGGGGTGCGCGCGGGAACTTGTTGCTGCGTTGATTAATTGGGATCGCGCTAATTAATATTTGTTGCCTCCGCCGCCGCGCACGCTGCCCGCACCCCCTGCCACCTCCACAGCCACCAGCGCCTGTTGTGTCGCTGGCGCGTTTCCACTCGTTGTTCCCACTCCGCCCCTTCATGCCCTCTTTCAACCACCCCCGCAAACCCCGACGTGCCCATTGCTCGCGTCAGTCTGCTTATCCACCTCGCCTCGACTAGCTCTGCTCCGCCAACTTATCCACTCACTCCGACGTGGACTGCCTTCTTACTCCGCTCGGACAAGTGGAGACCCATATTCACTCTGTGCGCTTGCTCCGTCTTGCCCCGCCCTTCCCCGCCCCGCCCAACCCCGCTTGGTCTGACCCGCCCCGCCTGGCCGTACCCTCCCCGTATCGCTTGCCCAGCCAGGCATGCGCGCAACACCTCCCTTGCCCAAACACGTACTGACCGCTCCCCTGCCTCATCCACCCGGACCCGTGTATCACGTCTCGGCCCATCCACTACGCCCCATTCTCCGTTCTATCCACACCGTGCCACCCTGGTCACCCCATCCTGTCCTGTTCACCCGGTCCTCTCCAGTTTACAGCGTCCTCTCTCTCCAGTCTGTACCGCCCAGTTCAGCCCTGTCTCGCCCATTCACCCCATCACGTCCACGCTGTTCCATACACCCCGTTTCATCAACTCCATCCATTCATACCGTCCCATGTACCACGTCTCGTGCACCACGCCCGGTACCCTCCGTCTCGTCCACCCGACCCGACCACCCCATCCCGTCCACCCCATCCCGTGCCCTGTACATCCCAACCCGACCACCCCAACCCGACCACCCCAACCCGTCCACCCATCCCGTCCACCCCATCCCGTCTATCACATCCCGACCACCCGTATCCCCTCTACCCAATCCTTCACCCACCCATCTACACGTTCCGTTCGGCCCCGTGCGCGCTCTTCCGCCCTCTCCTCTCTCATCTTCCTCACTCTCAGCTCATTCCTCCGATGTGGCTCTCCTGTCGCCCGGCCGTGCGCCGGCAGCCCGCGCCCCTCGCGTGCGTCTCCTGCCCGGCCGCCCGCCCGCACCTTTGAAGTCCGCAGCGACATCAAAAGTGGGGTCCGGCGGTGGCTGTCGCAGCCGTCGCCTGCCGGACGCCCGTCCGGGCGCCGCCGCGGCTGGCCTGCCGGCGGGCGCGACCGGGGGCCGGCGACAGTGGCGGGTGGGGCGCCCGGCGCGGAGCGGAGAGAGCGGCGGCAAGCGCGCAAGGAAGCGAGGCGGGCGGGTAGATTAACGAAAGGAGGGCGGGGCGGACGGGCGGGGTTTGGGGTTTGGTGCGAGGGCCGTCGGAGGGACAGGCGTGCCACAGGACTGGCTTGCCGTTGAAGACGGGTGGGGAGGCGGTGCAGACGGGCGGGACGCCGGATAGTCAAATGGGCGGTATGGGTGGGGGGGTGGGAAGGGAGGGGCGGGCCGCGAAGGGACGAGCTGGCAAAGCGCGAGAACAGCGAGACTCCGGCCCTGCGGTGGCAAAGGCTGCATTCGCTGCCCCTGTGAGCGCGGGAGCCCTTTTGTTAGCGGCGGATTACTCGCTCCGTGACGCGTTGCTGCAACGCGCGGGACTGCTTACTTTGCCCCTCGGTAAGCAGACTGGCACTCGATAGTTGCCTCCAAAGGATTGTTTGCTGAAGGTTCTTATAAAGAGTGGAATTCAACTCCCCCACAAAAACTCGACAAAATTATTGCTTCATATCTGGTTTGAGCAGAATGGGTATAATTAAAACGACCGGACCAGCACGTATATTCGTATTATACTGTATTTTATGCCCAAATTTCTAATTTCTAAATTTCCAAATTTCTAATTTCTAATTTGACATATTTTAGCTTCTTAAGTATTAGTACTGTCTGTCATTTTGTGTCAACAAGGCGTTCTCTCGATGCAGCATGTTTAAGCAGAAACTATTCTAAAAATTGTTCTGAAATTCAACACATTTGACTTCTCTGACCAATAAAAATGCCCTATGATTCAGATATACACCTTACAAATTCTCGATCTTCGTGACGAGAAACGAAGAATGTATTTTGCTTAAAGACGCTTATGTTCGCCTCCAGGATGACTCATGGGCAGCATTTCAGTTTCCTCTGGTACGGTCTCGGGTTTGACTCACGGTCGTGACAATATTTATAGTTTTCCGTTAAATTCGTTCCAGTTTGTGTAGCTGTGAGACAAGGTAAAGCTCAGGCAGGCTAGTTACGGTGAAGGGAACATGTCATGTTTGCCAGATGTTGCTCTCACCCCGAAACATAGTAATTTAGGCCGAGGTCTGGAGGACATAGCTGACTAACAAAGTTAGAATAGCAACCCCCTAATGCCAAACACATTCATACATGCTACAAAGACATTGGATATCAAATGTGGCAGCTCACCGGGCGAAAGTTTGAATCCAGTTTGATTTTGCCTTGCAACAAAGTAACTTTCAATTCTATTAGAAAAGAAAGGGTCAGGATTCGAATTAAAGGGCTCTGAAATATATAAAGTGATACATCTTGCATATATGGATCTCACACGAAGATACTGAAGTAACTAATGACAATATTGCAGAATGTGTGGCAAAGGACCCTAAACAATCCAGCATATTTAAAAGCTGGAGTGAATTGACATCCACTGGATACCACTAGACATAACATGGGGCGTATAATCTTCGCAGAACTCTTCATGAAATAGATTCCTCCATAATACATCTTATTACTAGCACAACTCGCCAACAGTCCTGTAGAATGACACGTACAAACTCTAATGGGACCGAATCCCCCTGACAGATGTATTCGTCCATCACAGAGAACCTAATATCACCATCTGCGACAAGATATTCAGTAAGATCCACATTGTAGACTTCACTGCGGTAGACACAATCAAACTCATTACCAATTTCAAAAATACAGATAATGTTATCAATATTGTAAAACAGGAATGGTCTCTGGGTGGCGAAAATAATACTTGTGGTATTTGTCAGCTACTTCTGTCGTGTTAAGGTCACAGACAAGCCACACGAGAAACTGGACTTTAATAACTCTGCAATTATTAACATCCAGAAGATAGTCAAAAGCAACATGTGTTATATTGTCTGAACGTTATTGGGTGCAGATATTTAGTAAAATTGTTAATGCAAGAATTTGTTCTTTGTGTTTGGAGAAATGTAGTTATGTATTTACCTATTTTCTGAATTATTGCTCTGTGATGACTTTCAAATTTTATATTAATAAGTAAAATGTAATCACCCTTTTATTTTTATATGTGTGGTAACTGTAAAACCAAAAAACTGTGAATAAAGAAATTAATATTATTATTGTTATTAACCATCAGTAGTTAAGCAACAAGCCTGTTCCGATATTTGACCACTGACTTGGTACTCGTAGTGACCACTTCCTCTTGTATTAAACTGCTACTGAATTTCACGGCACAGAACCTCACTACAATGCCATCAACCTACGACTTGCACCCGGAATTGCCTATTCAAATTTAGCTTACATACTCCTTTTAAGCTCGATATCCCATTATATGTCAAACATTCAACATAGAACGGTTTTCACCTTTCATCGGATGACCTGTGAATTCAAACACTTTCAATAAGTTGAAAAAAAAAATTAGAACACATTTATTTGGCATATGTTCATATGCAGCCTATTGTACCCGCGAGTAATGAGGTAAGTCACGAGCTTTCTACTTCATTACCAGGAGAAATGCAGTGATGAGCATCATGGAGAGAATTTGCGGGACCTATGCATATTCATCGGCGCAAAGTTGGCCATGAGGGTCGGAGAGGATTTGGCGCGAGCCTGGGGCCAGCAGGCGGGCCGCGAGCGCCTACACGGAACCAACCTCTCCGGCAGACGGACGGACAAAGCGAAAGAGATTTGGCGCCCGCCGGCTTTGGAAACGTGGGACGTAGTGCGCGCCACGGAACAGTTGGCCGCGTGGACTCTCTCCCTGTTGGGGCTCGTTTAAGCTCTGTGTAATACATTGGAATCTGTTTGAAACTCTACGGTTTTAGATTTCTGCGGGTGAAAGAGAGTTAACTGTTGATTGCAAAGCGCTGATTTTTTTGCGCGAATAGATTTCAAATGTTGTATTCCTTACGTCAGTTTATAAATATATGATTTGTTTTATTCTGCACATCACACACGTGTGTGGGATGTATTCTTAGAAAGAATATTCACCATCCTCAGTTTTTGCAAAGCCTTAGGTTGATAGCCTACAAATTCCGTCTATATAGTATATTTTATTGACACATTTCGTTTAATTTCTTTACGCGTTCCTGATACATGTAGTACAACTAGTCAAAGTATTTCAACGAATTTTTATGTCGTGGTTTGATTATTTTGGCGGTAAAACGAGAGAGATAACTGCACGCGCGGGACTCAGATCTAACAGACGTTCTCTCTTTGCTTCAGATTTTGAGGTACTTTGATTAATGTTAGAAATGTACGTTTTTATTGTATGTAATATATACTCTAATATCTATAGTAGTGCATTAGAAATCAATTTTTGCCGGGTAATACCTCCATAAATATTCTGTTTACTCTTTGCAGTATTTCTGAAGTCAATGGTTATGAGACAAAAACTGCATACAAGTATAGTGGTAAAGTGTAACAACATTTGCTTGTGTGCTTGAAGTGACCAAGTGACAGTGGCCACCGAATATGAAGAATGAGGATCAGAGGTTCCTCAATTGTTTGAAATTTGAATAAAGTGGAGCTTAGGGCGTCTTGAAATGGATATTAGAAAAAAAGTAATTCATTTCTTCCCCTTATTTTATATTCGAAAAATAGTATGAAAACATCACTGTTGATCATTCCTGACCTGTATTTGATATCGACCAAAATGCTACATTTTTTAAGTTGCCGCAAAATAGAGCTTTGAAAATAAATGAATTTAATTAAAATTAATCAAAAATTGGAAACTTTTAGGCAAGATATTTATTTAGAAAGAGGTATTGCCTATTTACTCGTAGTTTCATTTAACGAATTGAGAACTGCAGATGAAGAATTTTGGGAAAAACAACTACGAAAACTCTTTTAACTCTGGACACTAATGAAGCTTTAACACGAATACATTATGTCTAAAATTAGTTGTGTTAAATATTGGAAGGTTCTCAGTCCCGGGATCAATCTCTATGATCGGCAGTTTTTTTCTTACTTTACTTACGCAAATCCAGACATATGCCAGAGGATCATCCTATACTAAATTCTATGGACTACGTGCGATTTTTCCTTCCGTTCCTTTTCCATCCCTGTTTACCATCACCCAGACTGAGAAATTGCGTCAGAACGCTCCCAACTCGCTTCATAAGGGGCAAATGCCGCTGAATAGAAGGCCAGATACCACGGGGAGAATATGAGATCTGTAATCAATCTCTAGAGAATTTATTTCATTAAGTTCATACCTTTTGGAACTTGTAGATTCTTTTTCAACAAATTATTTTGCTGGGCGAGGCGGGTATTAAAAATGTAATAAAAGTTATTAAGAAATACTATTTTCAATTACAAATATGTTTATGTACCAGAGCCTACTAATCATTATTGATAATTTAAATATGTTTATGAAATATCCCTAGTTATATCCGTGGCCTTCTCTCTTGATGCATCAGCGTTTTCTTAAAAATAAACGCCGTATGGCCTCGAGTCATATTATTATTTACTTCCTCAAACTACAGATATTTATTCTTTCGTGACTCACTCCAGAAATATACTTCGAATCACCTCTGATCGTCTTATACTACTGCCCTCGAAAGTGCCAGTGGTTCTGTAAACTCGTAACATAAATTCTCCAAAATACCGCGATCTATTACACGTATCCTAAATTTTATAGAGGAATTCGATCGCCAGAAAAAAGGTTAACTTGCTTCAGGATGCTCAGTGTTGGTAGAGATGGATAGCTTTCTTCAGCATGCCGAGGTGAAGAGGGAAGGCTATCATGCTATCGTGCCATATTTACACTCTCTGTCTTCTAGCGCTCATGCCTAATGAGCAGTAAAACATTTTTAAATACAGATCTTTTAAATAATTTACGTTCTTGTAAAACAAATCTTTAATTTATTTAAATACTTAAATAGTTAAATACTCCTTAAATCCTTGTTTTGTAAATTACTTCATTTATAACCATGTATGACGTTGCGGGAGGGAGTCATTGGAATTTTGTTTTAAACAATTGATTCTTTTGTAAACAAGAGAACAGACATATTTGTACAATTGTGCGGATTAATAATTACGATGCATGGAGAACTTATGATTCACAGTGCAAAGAATTTCGTGTCATGTTCTACTAAAGAACCTGTAAAACTCCTGGTCCTGGCCTGTTACATACAAACGTATAACAAAGAAACTTAATTTTAATAGATGAGGTGATAGTGTTTCAAAACGTCTTAGAAGTAGACAAAAGTAGTTTTTATGGATTTTTATATATTTTATTTAACACTTTAAGGTTTCACTATTTTATGTTATTAACCATTACATTTCTTATATAATGTGGAATAGATCAGAGATTTCAGTTGAATATAATGAATTTCATATTTAATGTGTAATTTTCGAATTAATTTATTCGTATAATTCATTTATTATCCGCATTTGAAGCATAGAATGCGAAATAAAATGGTATTATTAGTTCATGTATTTGTAAGTGTATTTGTCTTCGAAAGCATGAAATCGCATTCTCTATAGAGATGTTAACAGTAAACTGCGCTTAGAACAGTCAAACCTAAATCACCTTTATCGTGCTCACCAACAGTTTCATGATGTACGGCTCCCAATAGCGGCTGTAACGAATGTTAACCCAGTCAGTATTTCAGTAGCAAGTGGTGGGTATGAATGGAGGCACTTAATGTTAAGAGGAATGGTTAAGTAGTACTTCATCATTGTACTTCACAAATGCATCCGATTGATATCAGCATAGGCTTTGGAAAATGATATCCAACGAGCACGTTTTCATTCTCTTGATGTGACATTCGATCAAGTTGATAATAAGAACGCAGCGATCCAGTACTTACCAAAATCCTTAGTATCTCTTAAACGTATTATTGAATTCGCATATAAAAAGCGTAATTTCGTAAATATATAAGCGTAATTTTTCATAAAAGCGTAATTTTTCAATTGTTTAAACAAAGTACATGATTTTTAATTTATTTTTTATAATACTTGATTTCTCATCGAATCATTTCACTTTATAAAAGAAATGTTTTTTAATTGATCTCAATTTTTAAAATTGTCTATGTATACTTGAAAAATTTACTCATTTTTTCTATTCAGAAAATGTTTAGTTTTATGTAGGGAAAAAATTCACAATATATATGTACAATATAATTATACATTAAATAAACAGATGTTTTATTAAAAAAGAATATTATATAGCTAGTAAAATATATAAAATGTAATAGTCTAATTATTTTCCTGAGATAGGGTTACAGGCCAAAATTTAAACGTTAAAAAATTATTCATGTTAGGAAACTAAAATAGTTTATGATTTATTTCTAAGATGTCTGCATTATTCATTGCCGTATATGAAGAAAATATTGCATCATCAAATATTTCTAAGATTATTATAATTATATCTATTTTGCAAACAATAAACACGTAAGGATACATGAATCTATGTATTCTCTAAGTTTTGGACATAATTGAGTAATTTTAAACTTTTCTTAAAAATAATTACAATATTTACAAGATAATATTCTGAAGTCTTTCCCTGCAAAAGAACAATGTGTAAATCTCGTACGTAAAATAAACGTAAATTTTGTGCTACTTTAATATTTGACTCCTTTCGTTTGATCAGTACTCAGAGTCCCAATTAAGGATATCGAGAGTCCCCTCGTTGCCCTTTTCGTGTAAGGCATTAAATCCGTAAATCCGTAAATTAAAATGTTTACATGTTTTTACATCATAGACGTCTCCGTTAGGAATATAATGATTTAAACACACGTTCAATGTTAAATTCAAATTTATATTTTGCTCCTTGGATATATTTATCTAAATCTTTGCTTCAAAATCCTGATTATTATTTTCCCTATTTTACGAGACATTCGGACAGTTTCGATCCCCGCCTTCTTCGACGAAAGTATCGAAGAAGTTTCTCAGAACATGCACAATATTATGTTGCAAATCTTTTCAAATCTTGTTCTGCAGTTCTATCATATATTTCCCCGAATACGAGTATACCTATATCCAAATATTTGTTACCTGGTGAGGAATGAAAACCAATATCAGTGTTTCGGACCCCTCCACTGAGAGAAAGGAAAATGTCGGGGAAGTTTCGAGAAAAGTGAAATGAAGAGGTGAAGTCTCCCGTCGTGGTCGCAAGTGTCGGATGTCGCGCGACCGCCCGCACCGCTTGCGCGTCGCCCCTCGGCTTTAACGCGGCCCGGACGCGGGTATCGAACCGGGCCCCGCCGCCCGAACCGCCCGCGCCGCCCGTTGCTGCGGTCACGTGGTCGCGCGATCGCCCGGCCGGCCACTGGGGCCCAGCCCCACCCATTCTGCACATGCCGTCCCTCCCGTCCCCTCCCTCGGCTCACATGTCAGGCCTTCTTCCACCCTGTACATGCCATGCCCCCTTCCCACCCTTTACATGGCCCGTCCTCCCTCACTACCCCCTCACTGATCTACCTCCGCCTCACTCAATTTCACACCTCCATGCCCCTTCCCTCTTCACTTTGCCTCTCACAATTCCTCCCCGCCCCATCCTTCGCATGACCCGCTCCCTTACTACCCCCTCTCTATACCACCTCCCTTTCTTCTTCCTCCGCTCTCGCTGTCCATCCCGTTTGCCACAACGCTCCACCACGCCCCTTCCTGCCCGATCGCCCGGCTTCTCTCCAAATCTCCCTGCCTAGCTTCCCTCTCCATGTCGTTCCTTCCACCCCCATCCCCTTCCTGCTTCGCACTGCCAAGTACCTCCCCGCTCCGACGTACCTTCCCTCTCGCCACACCTCCCACCTCTCGCTCAGTGGGACCAGTTGCAGTGTCGGCCACTCCCAGAAAATACGTTACGTACTCGGTTCTGCGACAAAAAGCCACATGCGAAGGGTTCTTTTTACTCCAAACATCGAGGATTCTTTTGCATTACTTTTATACAATAGCGGTACTTACTTCATTCATTTTGGCCAGGATACAAAATATGTTTTCACAGAAACATTACCTTTACTTAAATTTCCTGTGTAAAACATCCAATGAAGGTGCTCTGAATGTAATATTTGTAATATTAATTATAGAAATTGTAATGTGTATGTTGTTTTATTACATTTTATTCTATTTGCTTACACTAAAGAATTGTTCGAGGACACGCATGAAGAAAGGAAAATTAACTCAATTAAAATCTCGTAATAAGTGGTTATCATTTTGTTTACTGCACGTTTAATGTCTTGTTTATATGCACAGGTCAAAATAAATACTTTTCGAAGATTATTTGTCAATTTTTGAAAACCGCACGTGCTCAGAAGTAACGTTAGTTGCGAAACAAAGAGAAAATATAGTTGTTGATGAGCTTCATGGCTAATTTAATTCTTGCTTCCGAAACTGAATGGACTGAAAGAAATAATTTTTTAATAGATAATGGATGAAAAATTATCAATACAATTGGGTTCAAGAGAGTTTTTTCCATCCTATGTAGTGAACAGTTATTCCACAATGTAGTGAAAATTCCAGTCATTACTAGTTGCTGCTACGGATGAAAGATTTTATATTTCGTTTTTATAAGGTTAACCCTGAATTTAAGTCCTTTGGAAATTCCCTGAGCTGTGCCAGAATAATAATCACCCTTTCAAGATGATTCACCAATGCATGTTAAATATTAATAAAAGCAGAAGTAACCAATATAAGTTTTAAATAAATGAAGAAATAATTTTTGTATTCTAAAAGCTTCTAATCTAAAAAAATTATAAAAAACCATCAAAGATTACAAACATTAACTCGTAATATTTCAGTAATAAAAATTTGATTTATACGTACCAATATATGTTAATACAACTATGTATTAATTATATATTTTTTCGACACGACATACAACTGTATGGAAATAAGTGAAATGAAATGTTTGAAACGTTTTAATTTTCTCCCCATAATTTTTTTGCACCCCCTGCATTTACTGATTGTATGTTTTTCTTATTACAGGTGAGTCTGACCTCCTATTTGTGTTTGCGGATTGTCTACTTCGGTAAGATCAAACAAATATTTTACATTTCGATATCGACATTAATGTTCTCATTTATTTATAATAACTTTTATTGAATGAAAAAATCTGTAAATTAGTATATCTTTATTTCCGTTGCCTACTGAATAGAGCAGGGGACAGAAAGCTCTTCTCAAACGTCTATTTGATTTGTGTCCAAGTACATTTTCTACTATGGTATGCGAAATCGTCCGAATGGAAAGTCAACTGACAATTTTTGGTTCATGATAACAAAAAAACCATGCAATATTTTATCGTATTATTTTCAGAATTAGCAATTAATCTGTAAAATGGAAATAAACAAATCCAAATTAACGATTTCTCTAAATGATGAGCTATCTAACTGTATTGCACTTTATATTTATGTTAGAATTTATGAAATATGAAGTTATGAATTTGTAATCTAGTATTAGTTTGCATTATATTTTCAATAATGTTGTTATTAAGTACGTAAAATTATTTGTTAAGAACGGTCTAAATTACAAATTCGTTTCCCTTCCTACTATCACATTATTCAATTATCAATTATCACCGTGTTTTGTTAGAACTGGCCTGAAAGCCAATTGGCCCTTATGTCCCTGTGTGCCTAATCGTCTTACAAAACAGATTGGAGAGAAGTGTAATGTGAGATTTGTAATAACACATTGTTAATAACTTTTAAAAACAGCAAATATTAATGTAATTTGGAGAATTTTTCTTCATAAGTTGAGAATGAACCCTTCTGAAGCCCGATGGTGGAGAGAAAGGAACTGATTCTTTCGAGAAAGCGCCGATCCGTGCGATGGGGTGGTGGCGAGTGGGGCGTGGGCGTGAGGGGGTGATGCGGGGCGGGGTGGAGGTCTGCTCTCAGTTGATCGGTGTGCGCCGGCACGCTCTGGCGCGCGGTGGTGCCTGTGGCTGCAACTCCATTAGCAGGGACCACCGCTCGGTCTCTCTCTCTCTCTCTCTCTCTCTCTCTCTCTCTCTCTCTCTTTTTTTTTTTTTCTCTCTCTCTCTTTTTCTCTCTCTCTCTTTTTCTCTCTCTCTATTTTTCTCTCTCTCTTTCTCTCTCTTTTTCTCTCTCTCTTTTTCTCTCTCTCTCTTTTTTTCTCTCTCTCTCCCCGATTCTGGCCACCGTCACTAACCTAGGCATGGACCAGCGACCCAACCGACTCCCCATTCCCCCACTCCGTTCTTTTGCTCCCCCCAAACCCTGTCCATTCCCACCACTCCCTACCGTCTCCTGCCTTGCCGTACCCTTTCCCACCACGCTGTACCTTTCCCTGCTGTGATCTGACCTAATGCTCACCTCATCCTCCCTGACTTCAGGCTCGCTACCCTTTTCAGCTCCAACTCCATTGTATTCGCCTTGCCTTGCCTAGCGTCGCCTCGCGTCGCCTCGCATTCTCTAGTAACACCTTCGTCTCAGCCCATGTCCTCTCCCGCACAGTCTGTTGTTCACCTCAGACGAGATTCCTGCATCATCCCTCTTGTAACTGTTTAGTTTGTCTTCGGATCCTTTCTCCCTTTCTCGGAGCCTCCCCGACAAAAGTTCTTCACTCTTTTCCTGTTTTTCTTTAATCCACTACATAGTGGAGTGAAATATTGTAATGCTGCAGAAAAAACTGCTGATATTTTTCCGGAAAGACTCGTATTCTAAGGCCGTAATACCGAAAATACGGATAAAACATGTTCCTATAAATTATTTTCTCTAACATTTGTAGTGCACTTTTTCGGGATAATTGATACCCACAAATTATTTTACGGCAAAACGTCTGCCTGTCTGTCCGCCTGACTGTCCGCCTGACTGTCCGCCTGACTGTGTGCCTGACTGTGCGCCTGACTGTGCGCCTGACTGTGCGCCTGACTGTGCGCCTGACTGTGCGCCTGACTTGTTGCAGTCAGTAGGGAAAACGGCCAAAAGAAGATTTTGAACTAAAAATGTTTGAATTTGAACCACCCAAAAGCAAGTTTTGTCTGAATTTACATAACCTCAACGTGGATTGAAAATTGCAGAACCGGGTCCCCATTGTTAAGAAGTGCCCTTCTGTTTCTCTATCTCCATATAAACAAAAATCCAAAAATTCGGAGTATAGTTTATGAATAATAAAATGTTGCCTTAAAGATTTTACTAAATTACTGCTCCAAAAATGAAATTCGTCTTCAAATACGCACAAGTTTCGGAAATTTTCCGCTATCATTAGGAATTCCAGTTTTGAATAATTGTACAACGTTAGGGGTTTAGGCGGGATAGCAATTGACCACTACTGACAAGGCCCTACAGTTCAGGCGCACCAGGTCAGGCGCACAGTCAGGCGCACAGTCAGGCGCACAGTCGGCGCACAGTCAGGCGCCACAGTCAGGCCACCAGTAGGCGCACAGGTCAGGCCCACCCCAGTCAGGTCCACAGTCAGGCGCACATTCAGGCGCACATGTCAGGCCAACAGTCATGCAGCGCACACGTCAGGCGCACAGGTATCAGGCACGCACAGTTCAGGCGCACAGTCAGGCGCTCATGCACAAGTCACAGACGCGCACAGTCAGGCGCACATAGGCCACAGTCAGGCGCCACAGTGAGCCAGCGCCGCACAGTCAGCACGACGGTCACATGGACAAGTCAGGCGACAACAGTCAGCGCACAGATCAGCCGCACATCAGCGCACAACAGCGCACAGTCAAGCGCACGATCAGGCGCACAAGTCAGGCGCACTCAGGCGCACAGTCAGCGCACGCTCAGCGCACAGTCAGGCGCACAGTCAGGCCGCACAGTCAGGACGCACAGCAGCGGCGACATCTGCGCACAGTCGAGGCGCACCAGTCGGCGCAACAGTCGGGACGCACAGTCGAGCGCACAGTCGGCGCCACAGTGGCGAAGGGCGCAAGCCGGCGCACCCAGTCCGGCGCACAGTCGCACTAGGCAACAGATCGGCGCGCACAGTCGCGGCCGCACAGTCCGGGCCCACATCGGAGCGCAATGCGCACAGTCGGCGCACAATCGCGCGCCACATCGGGCACATCGGCCCACAGTCGGGCCCAGCGACGGGCGCACAGTCGGGCGCACAGTCGCGGCGCACATCGGCGCAACAGTTCGCCAGCTCGCGCACATCGGGCCCACATGTTCCGCAGGCGACACGGCTCACCAGTCGGCGACATCGCTCACAGTCGGGGGCTCGGCACAGTCGGCCAGCGCACATGCCCAGTCGCGGCCACAGCGGCGAACAGTCGCGCACAGTCGGCGCACATAGCGGGCGCACAGTCGGGCCGCACGAGTCGGGCGCAACAGTCGGGCCAACGCAGTCGGGCGCACAGTCGGGCGCACAGTCGGGCCGCACGAGTTCGGCCGCACAGTCAGGCGCCACAGATCAGCGCCACAGTCAAGGGCGCACCAGTCAG
>BOPP01000162.1:2614393-2641697 GCA_017312745.1 Gryllus bimaculatus
AATTTTCTGACGTTGCCCGTCTCCCACGTGGCTAAGTTCTCAATTGCTCGGACGTAGGGCTGGGCTTAGGGAGACATTATTATTATTATTATTATTATTATTATTATTATTATTATTAGTATTATTATTATTCTCTTCCTCCTTCTCTCTCTTCATTTTTATCCCTCTTTTTTCTTCCATCTCCTCCTTTTTTTCTTTTCTATTCATTTCTCTCATCCTTTTTCTCATTCTTCCACACGTCCGTCTTCTCCCACTTACCCTCCATCCTTTCTTCTACTTCTTCACCTTCTATTTCTTCTTCTGTGGACAAAGTTGCTTCCTTGTATGTTGTAGTTTTCTGTATCTTTCATTATACCACTCTCCTCTTATTGTGATCAATATTTCATTACTATTTATTCGCAAAATAACTGATCAGCCCAGGTATAGTTATGGCTATAGACATAGGGACAGAAATCATATAAAAGAAAATCAACGGACCCGTGCAAGATCTTTGCACTGCAATGCAATTTTGAGGAAAATATCTTAATGTAGGAACTAAACTTAAAAAAATCCTATAAAAATTTTAAGGGCGACAGCCTCGTTCTGGCTGCAAATATATTGATACAAATATATTGCAAGTTATTGTTTGCCTTTCGTATAAATTGGGTATTACCTGCAAAAATACTTACTTTGACAGAATTATTACGTTACGAAACTGTGATGCAAAACATTTACAAATTGCATTTTTCTGGGCAGACAAAACCGGATTCGAACGATGCCATAGATGAAAATAGAGTCTTGTTCGTAATTAACTCAAAACAATGTACATTTAATTCCAATAAAGTCTGTACGTCGTCATTAACAACTCAATTTGTGAGGTGTGAATTAATATTTTACGATATCACCCCCTACCATGTAAATTTACACCATTATTTAGGTAGTGTCAAACACACTCAGAAAAACTAACACATAAATATGTGTTGAATAATCCCTGCTGTCACATGAGATTTGTAATGGGTTTTCATATTCGATCAATTTCTATTCACAAGAGTTTACATCACAACGTCATGAACGGAAATAATTCAACACATCTGTCAGAAACATTTTTGTCCTTTTAGGCATTTTCAATTTTTAATCTTCTTTCATAATTATGATTCACGAAAATAATCGAACACAGTATCCTCAATTAAAAATTTATAACAAACACATTTAGATTGATATTACTTAATATTGTAGCTCAAACAGCGCAGAAATGTAAATGCAATTCAATTTCGTTTACATGTTTACAATTTTGAAAACTTATGAATAATGAAGGTAATATAAATTGCACAGTGGTTGATGAAGACACGATACCGACAGCAAAATAACATGATTTAATTCGAAAACTCTTTTAGAACGTATTTAAAACTATTTTTAAGAACTATTGTTCTCAACGCATTTGTATGTTTGAATTTTGTTCATAAGACAATGATTAGAACTGATATTTAAGTCGTGTCTCCTTGCAATTCTGCAACATGTTCCTTTAGTTCTAGATGTATATTTTTCGGGAAAAAAATTATCAACTCTGACTGGGTTTCCATTTCAAAATCTCTTTGGTCTGGTAGAAAATTATTTTGAAAATACAACCAAACTATTTCTTGCCGTACAGAATATATTTTACTAGTACATAATATTCTTACTAATAAATGAAAATGACATTTTCCATATTTCTTCGTAATTTTAATAATTAATATAAATTTATGGCTTTTGACGAACAATTTTATTACAACAATCTAACAATTTTCGTAATAACGTATAAGAGTGACAAAATGGGCAAATGTTTACTTACAAATACAGCTATCATTCAATGATGAACTGTAACACGAAAAGTCATAGAAGTGAGAGCGCGCTGTCGAGCCTGGTGGTGGGAGGTTGGCAGTGAGCCAATACATCTGCCTGGCAAACATTTGTGAGTGGAACAAACACTGAGCAGATGGCCGAGGTTTGCGAAGAAGCCTCTTTCCAGCATCGCAAACATCTCTCTTTCACCTGAGCGACGGCCCCTCACCCCCCCCCCTCGCTGGGGGGAAGCGATCGGCAGAAAGTGAAGAGCTGCTTCTGATCCCGTCGGTCGAGAGCACTAGGGACTGGCGCTAGATAGCTCTTTTGGATTCGTTCCGGTAAAAGTAGTGTTTTCTAGTTTAGGAAAGAAAACTGTGTATTTTGTGACCAAAGCTGTGATGCTCTTCAGTGAAAGTGATCATGAAATCGTTATCAGTAATTCATATAAAGTAGAGCTGGCTTTGAAGTCCGTCACGGCTTACGGTTAAAAAAGTCGTAGAGGGATATGTTTTTACGAAAACAAATAGAATAATTTCTAGTAGTTGGTTCTGATTTATGTGTTGTATGTTTTCGTTTAGAAAGGATTTTGAGCTTTCTACTCAATTCAATTTTATGATCTTCCGTGTATGAAAGGTAGCGAGCCGTAGTTGTTTTATTACATGTTCTTATTGACTGGATTTAACACAAACCACAATACGATTGCAAGAATATCTAGCATCATGAATTTGTAGTTGGCGAAGTGAAGATAATATTTTAACTTTGAAGATTGTTTTTAAATGCGGAAGTTAGTGAGTTAATAAATAGATGCAATGTGCACCAATGTCGTATACGGCCTTCTACAATTTTTAGTGCTCATATTTATAATAGATTAGCATTAGCTTTAACATCAATGTGGATAGTAGAATATATTACTAGACTATAATCGTCAGTTCCAGATATAGACATATTTCAATTACACTTTCAGACACCTATTTAACTCTTGTGTTCACGACGAATAGTGATTCAATTGTTCCACAATCAACAAACACCCTTCATTTTATTGCATTCGAAGAATTAGTACTGAACGGCATGAAGCAATATTTTGGGGATTTTCAACTTTTGGTGCAGGCTAGGGCATAGATATAATGGTATTCGTTACTAACTTTTCTGTATTTTTTCATTTTGGGCGATGCAGTGTTAGGGGATCAACTAGTATCGTATTTTATTACAATCTTCCTTCTATTTAATGTCTACTTACAATTATATATTTTTTGTATTTTATAATATATATTTTTGTACATTATAATATATTTTCCTCTGGTACATGCTAAACAAATCCTTTTACATTCCGAAATTGCACATCAACTACGTGCCTCATCTCCTGTGCGAGCAACAGCATCTCTAACGTATACATCTGTAGAACGCGATGAAGCAAAAAAATCAAAGATTTAGAATTGCGCGCACAGTTCTGCATGAGGACCGTTGGCATTCTTAGCCTCAAAATAAACATTCTTAGACTTAAAAGTAAGTAAAAGTAAAAATGTGGGTAGTAAAAAATAATTTAGTATTTTGCTTGTGAGGTAATTTATTGACAGTGGGCTACATATCAGTGATCAAAATTTATATAGATCTAAGCGCGTATAGTTTACTTGAAATTGTGAATCCCCAAAGTCACAAAGACAGATGGTTGAGGGCTTATTTGAAATTTTATGAAGATACTCAATTTTTCATTAGACCTGCCGCGGGGGAAAGGGGCTATCTTACAATTGTTTCACTTCGTCTCAAGAACGCTTAGATAAGCCTATTCTCTCGTAGAACATAATATTACATTCCCGGATGTCTCATATATTTTGTGCGTTAAGTGTACTTGCACCCCCTATACGAATCCTCTTCGAAGTTTTCAAACACATTCTTACACTTCGTCTCGAAAACTTTGCTTAGATAAGCCTATTTACTTGTAGAACATAACACTACATTCCCGTATGTCTTTTATATTTTGTAAGTGAAGTACACATGTACTCTCTATACGAATTCTCTTCAAAATTTTCAAACATATTCTTACACTTCGTCTTGAAAAATTTGCTTAGATAAGCCTATTTCCTCTTAGAATATAACACTACATTCCCGTATATCTTTTATATTTTGTAAGTGAAGTATACATGTACTCGCTATAAGAATCCTCTTCAAAATTTTCAAACACATTCTTACACTTCGTCATGAAAAATTTGCTTAGATAAGCCTATTTCCTCTTAGAATATAACAATACATTACCGTATATCTTTTATATTTTGTAAGTGAAGTATACACGTACTCGCTATACGAATCCTCTTCGAAATTTTCAAACACATTCTTACACTTCGTCTTGAAAAATTCGCTTAGATAAGCCTATTTCCTCTTAGAATATAACACTACATTTCCGTATGTCTTTTATATTTTGTAAGTTAAGTACACATGCACTCCCTATGCGAATTCTCTTCGAAGTTTTCAAACACATTCTTAGTTAACAGCGAGTCTTATCTCCCGTGCGAACGCCAGCAGCGCTGCCGTCAGCCTCTGACGACCGCAGCGAAGCAGCAATCGAAGAGCTATGGGCGCGCGTACAATGCCCTGCCCTGCGCCGCCCCGGCGCCGCTCGGCGCTATCGTGAAATACGAGCGAAGATAAATGGACGGGTTGATTCGGGCGTCAAAGGCAGCCGGGCGCCTCGCGGGATTCGCATCGTGTCCCCAAGACCAGCGGGGGACAGGCGGCGCTCGGGGACAGCGGCGGGACGCGGGCGGTCGCGGAGGGGGGAAGCCGGTGTCTGTTGGAGGGGGAGGGGCATCGCGTGAACGCGAGGAGGGGCACAAGAGCGTAACTGACGCCTCCGGTGGGAAAGGGGCAGCCGGATTGAGTGATCGAAATCTGGGGGCGATAAGTAACAATGAAGACTCACATTATTGTGTTATTTATTGACAACTTTATTCTGATAAAGAGCGCTAAATCATTGTAATATTTTCAGGTAAATCTGTTTGATTGTGAGAGTTGTTGGAACATTGCATTTAGATTTAGATTTATTAATAATTCTGCAATTAAGTTTGAGAACTTGGTGGCATAAAGCACTAACTTATCATTACAGAACATAAAAACTTTACAAAATTTACAAACTTTAACAAATGAACGTGAACATTTTACCGTGCTATCTTTCATAGCACTCCACTTGTAATGTCTTTTTTACACACTCGTTTCCCTCAGTTTCACAACGCCACTGCACTTTAGCCCATGGCACTGCACATCATTAATAATAATAATAGCAATAATAATAATAATAATAATAATTATTATTATTATTATTATTATTATTATTATTATTATGCTTAATTACATACACGACATAGTTACTTACACTGAATAATATTCAAGATATTTATAACACACATATCAACATTCAGGAAACTAATTTATTTTTAATTTTTGTCAGGCTTTGAGGAAAGGGATCGAAGATCGTCACAGGCAAACCGTTCTAGTCTTTAATAGTTCGATTGGCGAATGAATATTTCCCAACGTCCGTTTTCTTAATTCTCAGTCAAGACTAGCGGAGACATCAGATAAGTCATAAGAAAATATAATTATTTCCTTTTCCATCCACATCCGTCTGAAGGTAAACACATTTTTGCAAAGTGTTTAAAAAAATCGACATGCTGCACGTCCCCTGTACCACGGAATGGATGAATCCAGAAGAGACCAACTCCCAAAAGGGTAATAAAAGGCCCCCAAAAGATCCCTATCAAGATTACGTCGTGAGAAAAAGTTTACCCAAAGTCTTCGGTCCAATGATAATATCCTAGTAGGCGGTTTTCGAGTGTTGAAGTGTGGATTTCAAGAAACTTAGGCGCGTCATGAGTTGTATTTGCGACCATCTAATTTAGAAATCTTTTTTAACGGATAGTATTTATGAAGTGAAAGTGTAATTCCTCACTTTCACAAAAATACTTTTTCTGTTGATATCTCATTCAAGATTGCTTCGGTATGAAAATCGCAAAATGCATCCATAATATCAAAATAATATTGTTGTTTATAAAAACACATCAAAATCATTAAAGAGAACACTTCAGAATCATTGGATCGTTGAAGAGAGAGAAGTTGTCTGGGAAAACGGCAAGCAAACGAATGAGCGGGAGGAGGTAGCCACCCGATGAGTGTGCGTGCGAGCATGTGTGAAGATTGGTGGTGTGAGAGAATCAAGGATGTTTCTTCTTAACTGTAGTGCTTCTTCAGGCTAGACTCGTACATTATGCCAGCAATTTTATGTTTGCTAGCGTTCAGATTCGTGGAGTGGACTTCAACTTTAGATCCAAGGGTGGGTTCAGAATTCCGGCGACAGAACAATATTCCAAGCGGATGAGTAAAGAGATGATCTGTGAGGTGATGATGGTGAGACTATCGCGCAAGAAAGCAGGAAGTTGAGAAAATCGACCGACGAGGGAGTAGATTGGTGGATGGCTGAGCACGATGTAGGAAGAGTAAGTGGGCAGACAAGGAGGTTCAGCATGTTGAGTGCGGGTGTGATGGGTAACCGAAAGTTTCGTCTTCACCACAAATTGCCTTGATGATGTATCAGCGCGGCAAATTTTCTTGCTACTTTGTTGTACTGTCCTCTGCCGAGTAAAAATTTGTTAGTGGTTCTGATACACTTTTATTCGGTTTCGCAATCTTCATGCCCCCCTAAGCAGTCACACTACAAGCACCGCCACCGCCACAGCAATAGCCGTCGTGCGCCGTCACTGCTGATGCGCGCATCCCAACGGCGATGCACATGTTCCACCTAGATTCGATTCGATTCGATTCCAAGAGCTCTTGCCACGGTGAGACACTCTGGACGCAACTCTCCCCGCCACAGCCTCAGACCATGCCCCCCCCCCCGCAACCCCAGAATCTTCCTTTTTTTTTACGAACGGCTGCGGAATTTATTAAACGGAATCTATTATACTTGGGCCGTTCAGAAATGTTTAGCACAACTATTATTTTGTGTGCACACGAACCATTTACTGAAGGAACGAATACACACTACATTTCGCTATGTCTATGTACTTTTTCAGTCGTTCTGTCAGCCACAGGATTCTGTTAGCACGTGTAAAGGTATCGTTTTTCATTACAATTTCCAAAAATCACTCTCAATATGTTCTAAAATTATCAATTGCGTTTTTTAGAAATGAGTTAACTAAAAATACTACTGAAACTTTGAGTATTTTTTCTTGCAATTAGTAAAAACATTTTGAATTTTAAACGTCATTCATTTGAATGGTTCTTAACAATCCATGAAAAAGAAATCTGTGTAATTGTGACATTGTTTCATACCAATGTTTTTCCGTTAATTTATTGGTATAAGAATATTCAAGTCAACAAGACAATGAAATGATTTTGAATTTTCAAAACAAAATATAATTATTTATGTTGAGCCTTTCAAACTAACTGAATAATGTTAGGAATTTCAGAATTCACAATGGTAAAATATATTTTTAACAAAATGAGAAAATATGTTGGTAAATAGGTTTTAATTTGGTTTATATTATCGTATCAAGTTGTTCTATTTTCACCTTCAATTTTAGGCACATATTGAATTGTGGTCAAGCCACAAAACGTGTTTAATTTAGCTGGTGGTCGGATAGTACATAATTAATCAATACCAGAATAACTAATTTAATATTGAAATTAATTATTCCATATTGAGTTTACTTTGTCTCTTAGACTTAGTGAAATATAATACTCAGTTTGTTCAGCAGGAACAGGCAACATTCAGCTTTCAGCAGTTCATTCAACGATGTTCGTATAGCAAACATCGTGTTAGACGTGAATATAATATTGAATGAAGGTTGGTTATACTTAATAAGGGATGGATGAAGGAAATATATCCATTGGCGATCAGCTCTATTAAAAAACAAGCCCTATACCCCACACGAGTGCAATGCGTCTTAGAACTCGAACCAACACTTCTCAGAAATAAGTTAGTTAAAATAGTTTCTTCTAAGGTTGTCTGGAAT
The DNA here is from genome assembly GCA_017312745.1 of Gryllus bimaculatus. NCBI lineage: Eukaryota > Metazoa > Arthropoda > Insecta > Orthoptera > Gryllidae > Gryllus > Gryllus bimaculatus. The sequence goes on from BOPP01000162.1 coordinate 2,622,193, forward strand.
TACGCTCCATAATTGGTAGTGTCTTGCGTGAGTAAACAAGACGATGTCAAAACCATCACCAGTACGTTCTTTAAGTATGAAGAAACCATTCATGAACACAAAGAATGAGTGATGCACAAACGCCGTATAATATAAGACGTCAGACGTAGGGGAAAGAAAGTATACTTAAAGATTATGGTAGAAAAGCTTTCTGTTCTCAGCGTACGACTTGATTAACACTAGTGGGGCAACAGAATGGCACAGGCTATTTCGTATTACTTAGTTTACTGATTTCTTTGGCCTAGGCTAGCATGACGGTCTTACTCCTTTCTCTTGCCAGCTGCCAATTATCGCTGTCTAAAAAATACTTTTTGAAAGTGTCTCAATATTTCGGTTTGCTAATGCTATAATCAAAATATTACGTTAAGAATTTTACAGAAAAGTAAAACCACGTTAAAAATGGTCATTTTATTTGAAAAATTAGTAGCTTCTTTAAGATAATGATGTGTAAGTAACTATAAACGTAAAATACGAAGCTCATTTTCACAGAAAACTATTTCTTTTCGGAATATCTTCAATTGAAGTCATTAAAATTTCTTCTCACAAATGCAGTATTGTATACAAGTCGCTGAACATAACGTGCATATTAACGTCGTGAAAGATATTTAAAAAAATATATACTCTTTAAAACAGACGGACGACGGGCAGACGGACGACGGACAGACGGACAGACGGACAGACGGACGACGGACAGACGGACGGCGGACAGACAGACGACGGACAGACGGACGACGGACAGACGGACGACGGACAGACGGACGACGGACAGACGGACGACGGACAGACGGACAGACGGACGACGGACAGACGGACGACGGACAGACGGACAGACGGAGGACGGAGGACGGACGACGGATGGACAAACCGACCACAAACGGAGGACGGACGGACCGAATTTTTGAAAAAGCACTTTCGGTATCAGGGGACACCAAAACGTGTATTTGTGTTGAAAGCTCGAAATCAATTTTCCACAGCATAACAACTTTCTACATATTACGTATGTACGTAAGTATATGAAAAGAAATAAGAGTAATTTTTCGATTACCCTCTTTATCAACTTTGTTTGCTACCTCAATTGATAAGTTTTAACTTTTGAAATAATTTTAATGTAATAACTTGATAAATTAAGGATTATTCTGTGGAATATTGAAGTTTTGAAGATGTGAGATTTTTTATACATTAAGGGCAATAGTTTAAAAGATTGTGCATTTTTCTTGGATTTAAGAAGTTTTTTAGTGATATCTGTACTTGGTTAATTTTTTTTATTTTTGTGAAAATTGAAAAAAAGAGTTATAATTAGATATATTTCTTTTATTAAACGGGGAATGCGAAAACTTTGCATCGCATGGGATATTATGTTGTTCGAGCATTACATCCTCAAAAACACACTCCTTGGCTTTAAGAATTTCTCGCTTGTGTTATTGCTCAGTGTGAGGTCACGATCAATTTCATTAGTTTACGAATTAATAAGTAAAACGATAATCTCAATGAAAATCGATCTTTTCCGCTCGAGGGTAAAGTACACTACACTTACGGGACTAATGACAGCAACATGTTTATTTTGTCTAATTCTTCGACACATTCAGTTATTTCATCAGGAACATTGTTTTGTGTAATTAAATAAATTGCATTAGTTATTTTTGTAAAAAGCACTGGATAAATAAATAATCTTTCTTCTAAAGTTTATAAAATGTAATCTCGTATGGTTTGAAACTAATCCTAAAACAAAAACAATTGTTTTCAAATGTATATTTCCCTTTGATTTGCAGCAGCGCAGAAGTTAAAACAAATAACAGAATATTGACAATTTATAGGCTGAAAATGGTAGGCTATTAGCTCATATATCTGGATTGTTATAATTAGAATTGAATTTTATATGATAGTGTTATTAATAGTGAAATAAACTTGTTCATCGCGTGAGCACTCTCATGTGGGACGACACGAGTGAGTCCACATTTACAAGAACACACCCGTGAACTTCCCCAATATTCCACGCTTACAAGCGTTGTCACATTTTGCTGCACACTTTCTGATGCATAAAATATGCTTAGAGAGGCGACAGGGGGAACATAAATTAATATTGTTTCCTTTATTCTTTAAATTAATGAAATTGCTCTTCCCAAAACAAAAGGATAATTTGATGAGATTTTTTGAATGGAAAGACGTTAATCATGAAAACAATGTCTATACTTCACTACACTAATTTTGTTTTAAAAAACAAATTAATGATTCTGATATTCTAAAATTACATTTCTCCAAAAGGGAAATATGCAATAAGTTTTATAAAAATTGTTTTTCTAATGTAATAAATTACTATTAATTGAAGTCTACTTTATTTTATGAATGCAATTTATGAATTTTTTGATGATGACCCTCTAAAGTACCTCATTGATTTCATTCCATCACCTACATGACATTTGTTGTTGCTTCATTTCAACGAATAGACATTGGTGTCCAACACTGAGCAGTTACATGTATTTTACAGGGGAGATGTATAAAAGCATCACAGAACCAACAAGATGAGTAAAAGTTCCTTTTTAACGTAAGGTTTGTTTAAGTTATTGCGCTAAACATGTTTTGAGTATCATTTCAGAGGTAATGTGGACCATGCCTCAAAGCTATGTAAAGGCACTTAATACAGAGGAAATGAATCTACAATGAAGCATTGCTACGGCAAGCAGTAACAACTATGTCGTGCAGTAAACATCTAATACAGAGCGATGTTGGATTGAGTCCCCAATAGAACACAGAAAGCTCGGGCAAGTGAAATATCTTAAAACTAACGTGAAGCTGGTAAACTATTGAAACTTGTATCAGGAAAGAGTGTCCAATGTGAAGACTTGACAAATGTAGAAGGAAGAGCAATTCAAGTTGCTGGTAGTGGGAATGACATGAAAAGGGTTTGTCTCTGTAGATGAAGTTTCAGAGATCTTTTACGAAGGAGACCATATCCCTTTATTTTTCCATGAATATAAAAAGTATAGTTTTTTGTTTCCGGGTTAATTTATAAGGGGTAAATGAAGTCGCAGCTGTGATAAGTTTGTTCAAGAAAACTGCGTAAAGAAATCTCGCCTTCTGTACCCTGATGTAGGAGTCATACAATCTATTTTGTTGAAAAACATTGTTGGTAATGTAAAAGTGATGAATTTGAGGAGAGAGCGATATGTGGTCTCAAACATTAACTTTAACCATTTAAAAAGTAGTAATGCATTCATATACTTTGATTATATTATTGGTTTTTTTCTTGTGACTGGTCGTTATAATACTTCATAAATTACTAATTTAATACTAATTTAATAGTATTAATTGTAGATGTAATATTAGAGGTATTTTTCACGACATTGTAGTATCTTGCCATCAGATACACTTTACGGTAACGGCAGACATATAACGTACCATGGACGCTATTTATAGTCCAAACGCTAAAATAAATAACAACCTGATTTTAAGTATCCTCGGAGGGACGCAAATTCTGTACACGGGCGCCCGAATACCTAGCTATGCCTCTGATTATTACTGTTTTAAGTGATCACAGCTTACAGTGAACCACTTTCCTCTGGAGCAAAGAAAAATGATTTCAATACGTAGTAGATATTCAATGTGCAGACGATTCACATTATCCAAAGAAGAGAAGTATCATTTTTGAGATGTAATGTTTTTTTAAAATCATGCCTTGCTAAATAAAAATCTTAATGTCATCTGCGAGATGATACATACAATATCAGACATTTTTCAGCTACCCTTTAATCGTTAAATACCTCCTTTTTGAAGAATATATAAAATTTTGATCGACTTTGCCCTTTTATGATATTGTTTCACATTGCTTGTGTTTAGATTACCTACTTTTATTTACGGTAGTTGCCTTGAAAAACGAGTTATTATTTGAATGAGAAATTATTTAATATTCTGAAGTATACAAAATCTGGTCTACATTTTACTGATGGTTAAATTGATCTTTATGTAGTAATGATGTCTTGAATCAATCGACTCAGTAATGAAAAATAACTAGGAAAAGTAAAATTGTCTCGACTATACGAATGGAAGAGGTAGTAGTCGACCGTTAAAAAATAGGCAATACAACGTTCTCATTCAGAGACAATTGTGCAATAACTACAATTTCAGCAGATCCTCTAATTCTGGACGCTTGTGCTGAACATTTACTGATTTGGAAATGAGATTGTTCCGCTTTTAACGTAATGAAAGCAAAGCACCTCCGTTTGAAACCGCCGTGGCGGGGCTACAGTAAAGGAGTATGGCCTTTGGATTCCACCAGCAATGCACGTTTGCAAGGGCAATGTACCGAGGGCGATCGCCCCTCCTCTCCCCTCCCCTCCCCTTCCCTCTGCTCCGTCCGTCCATCGTCGGAGCCGCGTGCGACGCGCCCCGGGGGGCGGGCGTCGTGTCCCGGACACGCGCGATTGCCCTCTCGGAGAATGATCGGCGGCGGGGCGGCGCGCGACGCGGCCCGCGCGCCCGATGGCCGGCACTTAGCGGCGATGGCCGCCTTCACGCCGATTGGGCCGCTGCGATGCCGCCACCGCCCGCAGGCTCCGACGCCCACGGCCGTCCGCTCGCCCACGTGACATTCCAGGCGCACACGTGCACAATCGGTCGTATAAAATAACCGCTCGCCCGGCCGCAGGCACATCCACGCCAGTACAATTGCAACCAACCACCTAGCCAATCGCCCGGCCCCGTGCCGTCAGACGCTTGTCTACGGTACTACACGACCAATCGTCCACATACATTCCCAACCACTTTCAAGCAGTATCGCTCACTTGCAATATGATGCATTCACACAATAGCACGTCCTCCCTCACGACTCCCATATCCACGGTCAACCACTTGTATCCACAAACAAAAGCAATTCAACTACCCATATCCATCCATCTGCTCCCTCGCGCGTCATACCACACGCCCAGACATTCATCCAATCATTCGCAGCTTCTTTCGCCCCACCACATATCAACACAACTCAACCACCCATCACTTACCAACACATTTTATATATTCTATTGGCGACTCTCACACATACATTATCATCCCAACCATTTATTTTACCACCTAACTGCACAATCACCTGATCAGTCGCCAATCTTATCTACCACTCGCGCAACTTCCCGACAATTAATAATCCAGCCACCCATTCCTCAACCTTCCAATCATCTTATCAATAAACCAACCGAGCACGCTTACACTCTTGCATCTATTTACCTCCACCAAAATGTAATTTTATTCACAGACCCAACCACTCGGGCAACCTGCCCGTACGATGCACGGCAGTCCTGTATCCTCGCTACCAGGCGATCACTCGCCCTCTCTGCCCACCCCAACCAGCGCATCAACCTCGAGATCACCCGAGTTCACATCCTGCACTCGCGAGTCCCGCCTTCCGCACGGCTCTTTCGCCACTTCTGTCCATGGGAAACATTCTGACATCACCATCTATCCACTTCGTTCTGCTTTGATCAAACCTATTATGTAGCGATACTACTTCTCTATAATGACTCTGTTTTTCCAATCGCTCAGTTGCTCGATGCGATCTGTTACTTTCTGCTGTTTTATTTAATCGACCACGCATATTCCCATATTCGTCTTCCACCTCATACTTCTTTCTCCCTACAGATTAAATTTCTTGCTCTCTATTCATGTCGTCATCTATTATATCATCACATAATCATACCTTGGTCTACGCAATTCAAACAAAGTAATCCAATATTTTAACACGTCTGAATTCTCAGTACTTGCATATCTAATAATAGCTATTAATTCGTATTGTTGTTTACATACGTGTTGATCATCTGCAGCTCGTTCATTAAATGTTTTCTTTTTACGTCACACCTCTTCTATCAACCCCTCTGTCACTCCCTTCTTTGCCTTTTTTGCCCTTCTTGACCCATATCTTCATTGTAACAAATTTATCCAACTTTTGGGCAGCATCTGGTGATTCTTGTTCTTCAAACAAACCTTCCCCATTTACCAGATCAAAGAATTGATATTTTCTAATATCACTTAAGACATCTGCTGCTATTTACTCGCGCATTATTTTCCTTAATGTAGTAACATCTAATAACTGACAATATAAAATAAAAATATTTTCCAACTCTTTACCTCTAGGCCACTTTCTCCGCATTACTTTATATCTTCTCTTACCCGCTTATGTGTGATTTTTTTTTCTATTTCATGTTTCATTTCTAGTTCTCTCATAACCTTTCTTCTTAAAATTTATTCTTTCGTTCATCGTTCTTTTCTTTCTTATATTTGCCATTCGAAATAGACATTCCTTTCGTCGTCGCCATATTTTTTTTTACCCCCCATGTTTTCGTTTTGTATCATTTCCTTGTCGCTCTTTCACCGCATACTACATCTCTTATTTGCTCAGTGAGATGACTGTATTCCTTTCTTCCAGCTCGCTCTCGTTCTCTAGCTCCACTCGCGTCAGCATTGTTCTCCCGCTGCGTCCTGTTCCTCCCCGCCCGCCCGCCCGCCCCCGCCCGCCCGCCCGCCCCGCCCCCCGCCCGCCGCATGCCGTTCGATCGGAGGCGACTCATTTCGCTTTAGCGCTGCCCAAGCGAGCGCGGTAAACATTTTCTGGCCCGTTTTCGTTTCCGTTCGCATGAGTTTGGAGGAACGCTCGCCGGCCCGCCCGTCACCCACGTCCCTGCCGCGCCGTCTTCCTCGCTCCGCCCTCGCCGAATTCCTATCCCGCGCCAGCCTCTCCTCTGGTCTCCATCTCCGTCCTGTCCCCGCCGTTCCCGGTCCTGTCCTCCACCCTGCCCCGCCCTGCCCCCGCCCTGCCCCGCCCTGCCCCCGCCCTGCCCCCACCCTGCCCCCCGCCCTGCCCCCGCCCTGCCCCCGCCCTGCCCCCGCCCTGCCCCCGCCCTGCCCCCGCCCTGCCCCCGCCCTGCCCCCGCCCTGCCCCCGCCCTGCCCCCGCCCTGCCCCCGCCCTGTCCCCACACTGTGCGTTCCCGCCCCGTCCCCGACCGATTTACGCTCCCGTCCGGCTCCGCTCTGGTCCGACCCTGCATCCGGCCCGCTTCCTCCTCGCCCCCGCACCGTACCGTTCCCGCCCGATCTCTGCTCACCTCCGCTCCCGTCCGGCTCCGGTCTCGTCCGAACCCGCTTCCATCTTGCCCCAGCCCTGACACCGCTCCATTTCCGTTTGGCTGCAGAGCGGCCTGAGCTCGCTTCAGCCCCGCTTCCACCTCGCCCCCGTACCGTCCCATCCCCGCCCTCTCCACGGCCACGCTCTGCCCCTCTTAGGCCTCGGTCCATTCGCACTCGCCTCCGATCTTCCTGCCCCGTTCCGTCCCCATCTCTCTCTCTGGCCGTACCCGACTCATCGCCCCGTCCTGCCTCGTCCCCACCCGTACCGTCCTAGCTCCGACCGTCCCAACCCAACCCGTCTCATCCCGTCCCACCGGCTGAGGCACGTCAGGACATCAGCTGTTGGCCCTGCAATGCCTCTCCTAGAGTTCAAGTCCAGATGGTGGCAGGATTTTCGACATTAGGTAGACAGCTAAGCTCACGTTCAGGTATCTGAAGGGGAATTCTAGCGGCCGACTGCTCTGATCAGTATTTTCCCGTGGTTTCTCCGATCAATACCCTTATAAACGAGCCACGGATCGCGCGCGTTCTTTCCTTCCTCTATCTTGTCATATGCTCACTCTTACTTACACACCTATTTACATTCACTGCACTACCGCCGACCATTCGATAAGCTGTGACAGTGCCCCGCCGGTGGGAGAAATCTAGACGATGAAAACTCCTTCACCCGACGTGTAGTACAGCGCCGGAACTGAGAATCCATCGGAAGAACTTGAACACCTCCTGTAATATAAAACATGTACTACACTTACGATGTTAATGGCCATAGCAGTTGACGTGCCCGAAAAAGACGAAAAAATCATCCCATCCCGTCCCGTCCTCGCTTCGTTCGAACAATGTTACATCGTCGGCCCCGCGACCTGGCCCGTCTCCATCCTCACGACCTCACTTCGTAACCCCTCCCTCCGTCCCCGCCCGCCGCGCCCCCGCCCGTGCCGTTGTCTTTGTCGCGTACGAGGAGCGCTCCCCGCCTCGGTTAAGCCGCGCGCGTTCCAAATGAGCGCTTTCGTTTAGTAATTGGAGTCTTTGACAGGGCGCGCTTGTGTGCAGACAAACCGGTTTGGTTGCCCATTTGTGTTCTGGAAATTCGCCGTATCACAATGGGGATTATGTACAATGCTCGGGTCTATGTAGTCCAATGCGAGCGCTGATTGTTATTCGTGAGCTATTGTATCTGCGATGTTACAATGTTTGAAGCGCTAGTAATTGTCATAAAATGCAGGTTCGAAATAGACGACTTTTTAGGTTTTGGGGTATTACTGTGGTGATTTGTTCTCAGATAAATTTGTAATAAATGTCCAAATGGACAGCTGTGAATTTTCTCGCTTTCCGTTGATAGAGAGAGAATAGAAATGCAAAGCATATGTCATTCGTTTGTTATTTTAATCGTTCCATTCTAGAATACTCTGAATGTTGTATTTAAAAATAAGGACTCCGAGTGCATTACATTTATAGTTCCTCTCAACTGGACCTAAACGTTTCTTGCTGAGTGATCCAAACATTTATATTGTTTCATTATTCTCTAAAATATGATTTCTATTTATTTATAGCAACAACACATAGACATCACAATGTCCTTTGATGGCACTACGCATAAAACGAATTTCTTTTAGTATTAATATGAAATTTTTCTGTGTTTGTGAGAGATTTGTGACATTTGTGTGGCAGATTGCGTGCGTACATTCGTACCAGTTTATACAATTCGTACTTTACAGACCGCATTTGTGTACATTTACATAAAATGTAAATTGATTAGTGAAATACGACTTTGCTATTGTTTTATTGTAAGTTATTACCAGCAATTTTTATACAAATGAGAGCATGACTGTAACTTAATAATTAAACTTATCGTGCACCCGTTTATTACTTTCAGTTATTTTTAATTGAACATCCAATTGAGCTTAAAGCTGCTATTATTATTATTATTATTATTATTATTATTATTATCATCACAGATTTTTGGTACATAGTTTAGGAGTCACAAAGATATTTCCTTCAATGCATGATTTCAGTAGCGCAATATATGTAACAAACGTACATTATTTTAAGAAGTAATTAGAATGTAAACAATTCTACAAATATAAATTTAAACTCTTAAATTAATTTATCAATTGGACAGAAAATATTTTAACTCATAAATTTATTTGGAAACCCAAACATCTTCTGACTGAACACATCTCAGGATCACAACTATCTATAGGCTGATGTTAATATTCATTTCGATCCACGGTTATTATTATTATTATTATTATTATTATTATTATTATTATTATTATTGAATACCAGCTGTCATCATGTTGCCCCAAAAATGAAAATGTTTGGATTAGTGTGTCAGTGATATCTGCCGCCTCGCGTTTCAACGTGTTTGCCAGACAGCTGAAGCAAATAGAAAACGTCAAGCAACTTGCCACTTTCTTGCGCAAACGCACCGCCCGCGAGATCATCCTCGCTCTGGCCGCCCGCAGCCGCTTATCGGGCGGGGGAGGGAGGGAGAGGGGCGCAGGCGTGGGAAAGAGCGCACCTTCGCTGGCGGACGCGCGATGACAGCGCCGCAGACGCCCCCCCCCCTCCACCCTGCGCCCCAAGGGGAAGTTTCCCGCGAAGAAGACGTTTAAACAAAAGTTGCGCCGACGCCGCCTCCGCCCGGCATCCTCTCGGCCACGCGAACTCGACCACCGCCCTCTTCAGCCCCCATTCCTTCTTTGCTCTGCGTCCAAACCGCCCCGCCCATTCCTACTCAGCCCCCTCCACCTACCCCCTCTCTGCCAACAATCTCCTCCCACTCTGTCACCATTCCATCGCCCCTCCTATTTCTATCTTATATCCCCTCTCTTGTCTTCCCCTGTCCCTTCCAACGCCCATTCTTCCTCCCTTTCCTCGCCCCCCATCCCCGCACCTCCTTCCTCCTTTTCTCCCGCCCCTTTAACGCTCCTAATCCACTGCTTCCCCCATCGTTTATTTTCCCTCCACCGTATGTTTCTCTTCCCCCCATCCCCCGCTCTTTCCCCTATTCTCAATCCCGCTCCCAATCCTGCTTCCAATGCTATCCTACTCGCTCTTAATGCGCCCTTTACACCAACCTACTCTCCCTCTGTTGACTTCCCGCAACACCGCGACCGGCTTGGTCTCTACGCCATGCCTCTCGTCTTCTGGGAAATGCTTTCCTTCATCTCATGTTACGGAGCCTTTCACTAAGCCGCCGCTCTCCTGGTCTTTTACACCGTCATCTCTATTTCCCGATACATACACGTACGATTGTTTGTTCCCTGTCCTCGCTCTACATGTTCTTTCTCCAAGCATCAAACTTTTCGCCATCCTCTTCTCACTCTTCACACCCTTCGTCATCTCCACTGTACATACACTGTACGTACGTACACTGTACGTACACTGTACGAGACATACGAAACTGGTTCGCACAGTAGTCGTATGCATGGCATTGGACACAACAAAGCAGAGGGTTTTATTTTCATTTCAGAAGGGTCCAGAGCTGGTCTGAATTACTCTCATCAAAGCATGAAGGAGAATGGCTTTGGCTAACACAGAAAAACACTCGGATAGAAATTTTAGCAAACAATGCACGTATTCTAAAGCTATAAATTTAGATACATTATGAACTTAAAATTGGAATGGCTTTCTTATGCCTATTACAATAAATTAACAGTAAAATCACTTTCACTTGTAATGCGTGTCAATAATCTAACCATTATTTTTAATACAATGGAAAGTGATGATTTGAAAAAGTATTCTGTATTAAAATTAATAAAAAAACATCATTAGATGAATTTATTTTTTTCTACTTTTGTCTACCCTTTCCGGCTTTGAATCACAAAGCGCCGAACGCGGAACCGGGAAACCGAAAGAAGTGGAAGAGAAGCTCCTTCTAGTGAAGGAGCTCTATTGTCAACATCCCATGCGCTACAGGAGGAAAGTGCTGGGCCGGCACGCGGCGACTTCGCGAGAGCGCCGCGGGGGGCGCTGGCGAAGGCGCTGTTGCCGCACCGAATAAAAAATTATTTCCTTCCCGACCACCTGCGGCCTCTCGCGGCCCTGCGGCGCGTCTGATGCGGCTTTCAGCGCGATCATGCGGCGGGGGCCGGAATTTTCCCTCTCAGCCGCGAGCTTCTGGAATCGCTTCTGCTCTGCGCGACTCTTGACGAAGGAGGAGTGAGGAAATCGGTTGGGAAAAGAGGCTTTTCCACCAGAATTCGTTAATGTAATTTCGAGACCTTGCAGTGTATTATATATCTGTGTAGGGTTAGATCATGTGTGATGTTTTAGAAATGTTTAGTTATTTATGTATTTATTGTTGGATGCTGGATTTACTGTTGGATGTTGGATTTACTGTTGGATGGTTTAGCAGTATTTTGATTTAAGTGTGTCAGTTCCATGGCTGCTAGATGTAAGGACAACTATGTCTTTTTCATTAACTATACTGAGTATGCTAAGTATAATCGCTCACTACTAGGAATAAAAGTATCGAAATTTTTCAGTGTAATTTGGTGAATAGTTAGTACATTTTGTCTTTTATACTACATGGATGCTAAGTGTGTGCTTCAATAGTTTTTAATTCCAAATGTGTAAGTCAAGTTGATGTATTGGATATTGAATTCATTTGGTAAGGATACCGACCTCCAGTAGAATGAGCGAATGAAACTTTCATAAATAAAAATTGTGTTGCTGGTCGAACTGTGTTGAATAAATTCTTTATAACTTACTCATTTAGCTGAGGCTAGACAAAAAACGTACATGTTTATCGGTAATGTAATTTTCTATCCTCTGAATCTTATCGTAAACTACGACTTTTGAAATACTGAGAGTCGTAAAAGGATAATATTGTACGAGAACCATGGTTCTTTCAATGCTACATCTCTTTCTATTTGATATTAACTCAAAATCTAGGAAGAAAAAATGAATGTCACGAAAGTTTTACTTCGTTGAAAATACTGTTCTTAAAAATCAAATTCAAGCAATTTTAGCTATCGGTATTCGTTTCACTGTCGCTTGATAACGCCGTTTATCTTTTGTTCTTTATTCAGGGCAAACTATTACGTAATAAAGTTCATTGCAACTCAATGACTGAAATATCCTTATCTCTCCGTGTAATGTATTTAATTGTTTGTCTGATTGGGTAAGAAAATTTCGGTTTTCTAACTCTAAAAATGTGAAGCACAAAAATATGAAAAAGTCCTTCATGAATCAATGATTTCAGCTGTAGTAGTTAACGACATAATTTTTTGAGAGTTATGAAAAATATAGATTTATAATTATGTAATATTCCAATAAGTACAAAATTGTTTTCGTTGGAAATTTATCCCTTCTTGAGTCACGTGAACGCATTTGCCGGTAATAATCGCGTCAAGGACGACACCTCCGGCATTAGAAATTTGACGTAATCTAGACATTTGAGCAATGCAAACTGGTTTATTTTAAATCTTTTTAACTCCAAACTTAGATATAATAGTGGTTGGGACTTACATTGGGAGTCTAGCTGTCCTCGTGACTAAAGCAACTTTATATTTATGTCTTTTATTTCATCTTAATTTAACGAAATACAACACAACTATCAGATTCTTTATAAATGATACTGTAACAACCGTGCTTATTTATATAATTATAGTGTATCATTTGGTCCCACAATTCGTACACGCCACTGCAACAACCACATTTCCTACGACGTGTTATTTCACATCTATTGTTATATTACAATACTTCCCGTCCATTTCGGGGCAAATAGCAAATTTTCATTCCACCGATTTTTAAGCAGTGTGTAAACTTTGATTAAGTTATATTGAATAGTACCATTTCATACAATAACTATCAATTGGAATGAAAATTTTAGTGAAATTCTGAGATATTGCATCTTCAATGAATAATATTAGTATGAATAGTGAATGTATGTATAATATTATATTATCTTTCGATAAACAAAAGCTCTGACTTCTCTAAACCACATTTTCAATATCATATTTGTCTCTTACGCTAATTGTCATTAAAGAGATCAAGAAAAAGTTAGTGATACTAACTTTATGAAAGTCTAACAAACAATTCCAAGCTGAATGGAAAAATTAAATTCATACAATTTCAAAAACATGATCCTCAATTTTTACTTTGCTCAGTAAAATAGAATGCAGTGCAAAATAAATGAACTTGAGAGAAAAAATGATATTACAAAATATATACGTTTCAACAAATGCGTAACCATTTAATATTGCAAGTGTATTGAAAATAAATATTATTTAAATGCAAATCAGCCCAATTCCATATCCTATTTCAAGTACTCGTACCGCCAGAATGGACCATTACTGTGCTCTTTACCACTTTCTTGGCGTCTACATTTTCCACTCATGTCGTCCATATACCATGCGACAAAAAAAATCCGCTGCAAGCATATCAGGACTAGAATAAAACCAGCATTTTCAGCGAGAAAAAAGAAGGGAGTTAAGATGTAACGTTGGGATATGAGATATAGAAACGGTTATAAATTGGGCTACTGTCTCGCAAAATATGTGTCTGTTTTTTATGTTTGTGAAAATTGAGAAGCATTTCGCTACAAATTCTTTAATTTAAGATTACTGTATCAGCTGAATCGTCAGAAAGTCACAGTTACAGTGTCAACTTCTCGTCAAACGCATCGTTTTAGGGGAAATTATAGTATTTTTCAAGGAAATAATAATTTAATATCATTCATCTGTCTCACAGGCTCATAACTTACACAAATCCTATGAACTTCTCCAAAACATTGAAAAGTTACCACTCTTAAAATTTTAAGCCAATCATCGATACTATTGCTTAAAACCCACAGTCCGTAGAATCGAAATTTTCTTCATCTAGCCTACAGGGCCTCTCAAAAAGCTTGTTTGTTTCCTTGGGGACTTATAACATGATATCTCGTTGCTAGGCAGAAACAAATGACAACGACAACTCGCTACGTTTGCAATTCAGAATAAACACTTAACGTGTCCACTAGACTTTGTATCGGGAAGTTTTGTAAGCATTGTAGTTAGTAAAATGTGTATATATTTGGCTTCTAAAATAGACCTTATCAGATCCCTGATGGCTTATGTAAAATATGTTTTCGTGAAGCTTTTCTATAATATTTTAATTCAACCAGAGGAACAAAAACGTCTTAAAAGGCCAGAGCCCTTTAGAATTCTATGTTTATTAATAATATTCAGATCAAAGGAATTGTCGTTAAATGACAGATGAGTACTCCATGGTACAAAAAGGCATTTCCCATGCCAATAGTATTTTATCAGAAAATGGTATTACGAAAAATATAGAATGATACACGATCGGCATCAGCAATAACGGACTTGGTTGGTTATAAACCTCGGCTAACGTTTCGGTTCACAAACTTCAAACGTGACGGTTGTGTGCTCTATGTCGACCTAACGACTATAAAGACATTGTATGCGCCAAACCCTTATATTTCGACCAAACAGTTTCTATAAGCCCCCAAAACTTTCCGCGAGCCGGCGCCCGCCGATTTTGAGAGCCCCAGTTTACTCCATGCACCCCTCCACGCGCAGCAGCCTGGCCCGGTGCTGCCTGGACGCGATATGATTACGCGAACTTCCCATCTCGTTCTCGAACAGCCGGATTCGTTCGCTTCCGATGCGGAACGACCAGCCTGGGCCGCCCGGGGCTTCGCACAAAGCCACGAATTAACCCCGGGAATTGTATCGGTTTTCCGCGCTCAAAGAGTGGAGGTATTTTAATAAAACGCTGGTGCCGTTCGGGCGGTATGGGACTTGTAGATTCTTAGCTCCGCGGAGTAGGATGTCGGGCGGTTGGGGGGGGGGCGGTGAGGAGACGGTGTGGCGACCGCTCGTCCGTGCGAAGCGCAACTTCCTTCATTAAAACTTTTCATATCGCGGTGCCGTCTGTCTGCGCACGGGGCGGACGGGCGTGCAGGGCCCGCCCGCGCCGGTTCCGGGGTCTTAACCAACCGCGCTGCCGCTCGCCGCCGATTTAGGTGAACCACGACCGCCGCGGTGGCGGCCTCCGGGACGGCGAACGTTGGCGGAGGCGGTAATGGCGGCAATGCCAATGATGGCGGTGGCAATGATGGCGGTGGCAATGATGGCAGTGGTGATGGCTGCAGTGGACGTGGCTGCAGTTAGATCTCCAGAAATTATTCCGGGCGCGTCCACTGCTAAGGTCATTAATCCCTTAAGTGTAGTCCATGCTTTCCTTCGTGATGTGGCAGTAATGATCTTCCGCTGGATGGTGAGGTCCTGCGTCGACCTACCTGTCGGCTATTCCCTAACCAGACTTCTCCCACCAGCGGAGTACCGCCCCAGTCAAGACAAGCTGTAAGCTCCCGACCGATTTCCCGGTATAAGTGTAATAGTGTAGTGCATGTAATTTTGTAAGTAAGGGATGAGGATAGGACAAGGGAAGGGGAAGGAAAGATCGCACGCGGTCTATTTGGTAGGGTACTACTCCAAGGCATTTGTCTGGTATTGATCGGAAAAAACACAGAAAGCAACTGATCAGAAACGACTGAATTCGTCCTAGCTCTTCAGTCAGTGTCCAAAATCCCACCAACGTCGGGCAAGAACATAGGATCTCCCGGTCTCAAACACTGTAGTGACATGACTTGATGCCCTGAGACACTTCTCCCTAGCGACTCGCCTCGCAGCTCTCGTTAGGCTCGCTGCTTCCAGAGGCGACGAGTCCCGTAAACGCGCCTGCACTGCCGTGCGTGGCGGGTTCCAAACCACAACACACATCAATAACACTAACATAACAATCAATGTAAAAGCCAAATGTTGAAAAAAAATACAAATTAATAAAGAGACGTCCGATTGAGCGGAGGTCATATACTAATGAATTAACAGCAGCACCCACGAAACCAGCGAGAGTTCAACGAACTTACACATGGTCGCACTGGAGCAGCGTTTGTCCGTGTGTGGTCGAAATGCGGCTTGCCGCGCAAGTTTTGTGCGGTCGCCTATTTTGTAGAGCTACTGCTCCACGAATACTCTTCATGTAACTTGCTAAATCGAATGTGTACATGCGAATGGTTGATGTGAACTCGCTATCAAAATAATACTAGCTGGACAATTTCTCAATATGAAAAACGTTTACGAAGGTTATGCCTCTCCGTTTGGTACGCAAATTCTTCTTGCCCGGAGACGCATTGCTGATTGTTCCCCGAATCGTATTATATAAGTGTTTTTGCGTTAATCAGACGAGCTGAGCTTGACACTTCGTAAATGTCGTTTTCCGACATTTGTGTTATTTAACACTCGCATATCATTGAGGGGAACGAGTCAACGACCATTTCGAATGTAGTTGTTTTCTCCATCTTTGTTTATACAGAGTGAAACTGTTTAATCCGTTAGGACTTTTATTATAAAAACATTTTTTTTATTCCTAAGTGATTGTTGCGTTTTTTCAATGCTTATCAGATGTTCACAAGACAATTCGAAATCGTCCCCATGCATACTCTCTTTGTGCAAAATCCAGCGTTCTCTTACTGTCATGGTTGCTCATAAACTTGTTGCAAAATTATTTTTCAAAGAGTCAAGGGCGAAACTTGGTCTCTCGTTCATATTTTCGGAGAGAGGGAAACAACCTTTTTTCATTCTAATAATGTTACAAACACTACGAAGCTTCGTAAACTTCCCAAATAGTTTCATTACATACTGTTAATTACGTTACTGACACACTATTTTTTCCTTTCTACAGACAAAGTATTGTAATTCTGTGACACAAAACGAAGATTTTTCGATTAAAAAAATCGAAATGTGTGGCGTGTTATGAAATTTTTTTGAAACGTAAAACTTCTGTGTGAAAATGTGTTGGAAACGGGTCATTTTCAGAAACGCTCAAACATTTTCTGAGAACACTCCAATTTTTAAAGGGATTTTGCATCTAGGACAATGTTTCATCAATCTATAATATTATTAAAATAATATTTTATAATGTTATTAGGGAATCAAAAATTGAAAAAATGAGAAATATATTTTAGACGCCGATAGTCAGCATAGTAGAGGCAGAGGTGGAGCACAACCGAGAATACACAGATTAGAAAACAAATTAGTACAGAAAAGTTTGAGTAAATTTGTATCACCACTAGTTTATAAAATATCCACGAAAAAAATAATTTCACTCGATAATCGCCAATAAACTAATAGCTCTTAACACAATATGAATTTTAAAGAAGGTAAAATATCCGTAAAAAATCGTTTACTGAAAAAGTTCTACAAATGGAGAAGAATAATTCCATTCACGTGTAGTTTCGAGCAATTAACAAACCCTTTAATTAGCATCATAGATCTTTCCTTGGACTGCCGAAGGGTTCCGGATGGGCGGGCGCGGTCGCATGGCGCGGGCCGCGTTGTAGTTGTTCGGTGCGTTGTGGAGCGCGAGGCGCGCCCTGACATTTGCATCGCGAGTGGCGCGCCCAGGGTTCGCACCGGGCGCAGATCACCCTAGCCCTTTCGCCCTTTCGCCCTTGCGCCCTCTCGCCCGCGGCGTCTCAGGCTGCACTATTGATGAGCAACCCGATGAGCGACGCGTCTCTGGGGGCGCCAGCACTCCCCCGCGCCCGCCGCCGGCCAACGCTCTCCCCCGGCCAGCTCGCTTCTCTCTCCCACTCGCTGTTCTCTCCTCGCACTCTCGCTCTTCGTGCTCTTTGCATTCTCTCGATCTCTCTTTCTCTCTTCCCCTCCCTCTCCTCTCCCTCTCTTTCCCTCCCTCCCTCTCTCTCTCTCCTCGCTATTACTTTCTCTCCAATCTCTCGCTCTCTCCGTTCTCTCTCTCCGTTCTCTCTCTCTCCGTTCTCTCTCTCTCCGTTCTCTCTCTCTCCGTTCTCTCTCTCCGTTCTCTCTCTCTCTCCGTTCTCTCTCTCTCCGTTTTCTCTCTCTCTCTCCGTTCTCTCTCTCGCTCTCTCCGTTCTCTCTCTCGCTCTCTCCGTTCTCTCTCTCGATCGGTCTCCGATTCTCTCTCTCGCTCTCTCCCGTTCTCTCGCTCGCTCTCTCCGTTCTCTCGCTCGCTCTTTCCGTCTCTCTCTGCTCTCTCCGTTCTCTCTCTCGCTCTCTCCGTCTCTCTCTCGCTCTCTCCGTTCCTCTCTCTCGCTTCTCTCCGTTCTCTCTCTCGCTCTCTCCGTTCTCTCTCTCGCTCTTCTCCGTTCTCTCTCTCGCTCTCTCCGTTTCTCTCTCTCGCTCTCTCCGTCTACTCTCCTCGCTCTTCTCCTTCTCTCTCTCGCTCTCTCCCGTTCTCTTCTCTCGCTCTCTCCTTTCTCTCTCTCGCTCTCCTTCCGTTCTCTTCTCATCGCTCTCTCCGTTCTCTCTCTCGCTCTCTCCGTTCTCCTCTCGCTCTCTCCGTTCTCTCTCTCGCTCTCTCCGTTCTCTCTTCTCGCTCTCTCCGCTTCTTCTCTCTCGGCTCTCTCCGTTCTCTCTCTCTCTCGCTCTCTCTCCTCCTCTCTCTCGCTCTCTCCGTTCCTCTCTCTCGCTGTCTCCGTTCTCTCTCCGTTCCTCTCTCTCGCTCTCTCCGTTCTCTCGCTCGCTCTCTCGTTCTCCTCCGCTCTCTCCGTTCTCTCTTCTCGCTTCTCTCGTTTCTCTCTCTTCGCTCCTCTCCGGTTCTCTCCTCGCTCTCTCCGTTCTCTCTCTCGCTCTCTTCCGTTCTCTCTCTCGCTCTCTCCGTTCTCTCTCTCGCTCTCTCCGTTCTCTCTCCCTCTCTTCCGTTCTCTCTCCGCTTCTCTCCCGTTCTCTTCTCCGTGCCTCTTCTCGCTCTCTTCCGTTTCTCTCTCTCGCTGCTCCGTTCTCTCTCCGTCCTTCTCTCCGTCTCTCCGTTCTCTCCGCTCGCTCTTCTCCGTTCTCTCTCTCGCTCTCTCGTTCTTCTCTCTCGATCTCTCCGGTTCTTCTCCTCTCGCGCTCTCCGTTCCTCTCTCGCTCTCTCCGTCTCTCTCTCGCTCCTCTCCGTTCTCTCTCTCGCTTCTCTCCGTTCTCTCTCTCGCTCTCTCCGTTCTCTCTCTCGCTCTCTCCGTTCTCTCTCTCGCTCTTCTCCGTTCTCTCTCTCGCTCTCTCCGTTCTCTCTTCCGCTCTCCCGTTCCTCTTTCGTTTTCTCGTTTTCGCCCTGTCTCCGCTCTTCTCTCTTCCGCTCTCTCGTTTTTCTCGTCCTCTCTCATTCTTTCTTCTGCTCATTTCGTTTTCTATTGCTCTGTCATTTTCTCTCCGCTTTTCTGGTTTTTCCCTCCGCCTCTCTCGTTTTTTCTTCTGGCTCATTCGTTAGAGCTTCAATTCAATTAGAGCAATTTAAAAACCACTTATAGTTTATTTTTCTATCCCCACTTGCGCATATTTTTTTTTTTTTTTTTTCCCATAATTTCTCCCCTCCTCCGTGGGTG
>BOPP01000162.1:2641722-2666371 GCA_017312745.1 Gryllus bimaculatus
GTTAGGTCAGCATAGTTCAGCGGGGGCAGAGGTGCGAGCACAACGAGAATACACAGATTAGAAAACAAATTTAGACAGAAAAGTTTGAGTAAATTTTGTATCACACTAGTTTAATGAAAATATCCACGAAAAAATAATTTCACTCGATAATCGCCAATAAACTAATAGCTCTGAACACAATTTATGAATTTTAAAAGAAGGTAAAATATCGCTAAAAAATCGTTTACTTGAAAAAAGTTCTACAAATGGAGAAGAATATTCCATCACGTGTAGTTTCGAGCAATTAACAAAACCCTTTAATTGCCATCTAGATCTTTCCTTGGACTGCCGAAGGGTTCCGGATGGGCGGGGCGCGTCGCATGGCGGGGCCGCGTGTGTAGTTGTTCGGTGCGTTTGTGCGGGAGCGCGAAGGCGCGCGCCTGACATTTGCATCGCGAGTGGCGCGCCCAGGGTTCGCACCGGGCGCAGATCACCTAGCCCTTTCGCCCTTTCGCCCGTTGCGCCCTCTCGCCCGCGGCGCGTCTCAGGCTGCACTATTGATGAGCAACCCGATGAGCGACGCGTCTCTGGGGCGCCAGCCACTCCCCCGCGCCCGCCGCCGGCCAAACGCTCTCCCCGGCCAGCTCGCTTCTCTCTCCACTCGTGTTCTCTCCGCACTCTCGCTCTTCGTGCTCTTTGCATTCTCTCGACTCTCTTTCTCCTTCCCCTCCCTCTCCTCTCCCTCTCTTTCCCTCCCTGCCCTCTGCTCTCTCTCCTCGCATTACTTTCTCTCAATCTCTCGCTCTCTCCGTTCTTGCTCGTCTCCGTTCTGCTCTGTCTCCGTTCTCTCTCTCTCGCGTTCTCTCTCTCTCCTCCTTCCTCTCGCTCTCTGCTCTCTCTCCGTCTCTCTCTCTCCGTTTTCTCTCTCTCTCCTCTCCTCTCTCGCTCTCTGCCGTTCTCTCTCTCGCTTCTCTCCGTCTCTCTCTCGCTTCTCTCGTGCTTCCTCTCTCTCTCCGTTCGTCTCTCTCTCGGCTTCCGTTCTTCTCTCGCTCTCGTCCGTTCTGTCTCTCTCTCTCTGCTCGCTCTCTCTGCCTTCTCTGCTCTCGTCTGCTCCTTCTCTCTCTCGCTCTCTCCGTTCTCTCCTCGCTTCTCCTCTTCCGTTCCTCTTTCTCGCTTTCTCTCCGGCTCTCTCGCTCTCTCCGTTCTCTCTCTCCGCTCTCTTCCGTCTCTCTCTACTCTCTCCGTTCTCTCTCTCTCCGTTCTTCGTCTCTCCTTCTCTCTCTCGCTCTCTCCGTTCTCTCTCTCGCTCTCTCCGTTCTCTCTCCTCGCTCTTCTCCGTTTCTCTCTCTCGCTCTCTCGCTTCTCTCTCTCGCTCTCTCCGTCTCTATCTCTCGCTCTCTCCGTTCTCTCTCTCGCTCTCTCCGCTTCTCTCTCTCGCTTCTCTCCGTTCTCTCTCTCCTCTCTTCCGTTCTCTTCTCTCGCTCTCTCCGCTTCTCTCTTCGCTCTCTCCGTTTCTCTCTCTCGTCTCTCTCCGTTCTCCTCTCGCTCTCTCCGTTCTCTCTCTCGCTCTCTCCGTTCTCTCTCTCGCTCTCTCCGTTCTCTCTCTCTCGCTCTCTCCGTTCTCTCTCCGTCCTCTCTCTCGCTCTCTCCGTTCTCTTCTCTCGCTGTCTCCTTCTCTCTCCGTTCCTCTCCTACTCGCTCTCCCTTCTCTCGCTCGCTCTCTCCGTTCTCTCTCTCGCTCTTCTCCGTCTCTTCTCCTTCTCGCTTCTCTCTCTCGCTCTCGCCGTTCTCTCTTCGCCTCTCTCCGTTCTTCTCTCTCCTCTCTCCGTTCTCTCTCTCGCTCTCTCCGTTCTCTCTCTCGCTCTCTCCGTTCTCTCTCTCGCTCTCTCCGTCTCTCTCCTCTCTCCGTTCTCTCTCCGTTTCTCTCTCCCGTGTCCTCTCTCTCGCTCTCTCCGTTTCTCTCTCTCTCGGTCTCCGTTCTCTCTCCGTCCTCTCTCTCGCTCTCTCCGTTCTCTCGCTCGCTCTCTCCGTTCTCTCTCTCGCTCTCTCCGTTCTCTCTCTCATCTCTCCGGTCTTCTCTCTCGCTCCTCTCCGTTCCTTCTTCTCGCTCTCTCCGTTCTCTTCTCTCGCTCTCTCCGTTCTCTCTCTCGCTCTCTCCGTCTCTCTCTCGCTCTCTTCCGTTCTCTCTCTCGCTCCTCTCCGTTCTCTCTCTCGCTCTCTCCGTTCTCATCTCTCGCTCTCTCCGTTCTCTCTCTCCGCTCTCTCCGTTCTCTCTTTCGTTTTCTCGTTTTCCCTTCTCCGCTCTCTCGTTTTCTCTTCCGCTCTTCGTTTTTCTCGTCGCCTCTCATTCTTTCTCTGCTCATTCGTTTCTTTGCTCTGTCATTTCTCTCCGCTTTCTGGTTTTCCCTCCGCCTCTCTCGTTTTTCCTTCTGCTCATTCGTTAGAGCCTTCAATTCATAGAGCAAATTTAAACACTATATAGATACATTTATTAACTTGCATATTTTCATTTTACTTGCACAATTTTGGAAAATATAAATACATATTTCTTTGCTCTTTTATTACAATATCATTCTCTTTGCGTCAATATGGTGTCCTGGACGCAGCGGTAGATTAGAGGAAGAAACATCAGAAGAAACGGTTGACACAGCAGTCACAGGAGTGATCTCTAGCAATATCATTCTGCCTAGTCATATCGTCCAATGGTTGCTGTCGATAATGCGCCACCGCAAGACGCAACTGTAGAGCTCGTGGGAAAGAACACGTCGATAGTGAAATCCCAGCCCATTGCACCGTCTTCTCTTGAAAATGCGTTACCTTTTTATAGAACACCCTATACACAGAAAGGAAAAACTTGTCGCCGGTCAGGGCTCCCGAGGGCGGGGGGTGGGGCGTTGCGCGTCTTGTAGCGCGAAGTTTGATTTGCGCCGTCGCCCCAGGGAGCGTGAAGGGGGGGAGGGTGGGAGGGGAGGGGAGCGGAAGGGGAGGGGTGGGGCCCGGGCTGCGCACCTGGCCCGGGGGACAAATGGCGAGTAAGATACGAGCAGTGATCAACATTCCGCGCTATGCCTCCTCAGGGCCCCGGCGACGTTGACAAAACGGCGCCCGCGCCGGGAGCCCCTCCCCCCACGCCCCCACTCCTCCCCACTTTTATGTTCTGGTCCTCGGTCACAACCAGTGGGGAAGCTACGAAATCCATCAGGAAAATTAATAAGATTTCTGGTGGACCCGGAGAATCTTTCAGGCATATAGTTCCGTGCCCCGCTTGTAACTAATAAGTCGAAAGAACCTCTTGACCATCAATGCTGGACCTCCACTCGTTTCCAAATTTTGAGAATTTTCTTTTTTCTTTCTTTCTTTCTTTCTTTCTAATATTTAATACAATAAATGATATACGCTTACCACATTGGATTGTAGATCTTCCTGAAGTGTCTTAGCTTAGGAATCATTTCTACTAACTTCTAAAATAATTAGATTTTTATATAATTACAAATGTGTTGCGTATTGTCCACATATTAATTAACCATCTTGAGCAATTTGCTCCACAAATATCTCGAAAAGGCGAAATAATGCTGTCAGTTACATTAATATCTTTGCTTTAAATTGATAAATGCTATATATTAATTTGAATGGCCGAAATAAGATCACTGACGGAATTAGCCGAGCACTTGGGTACTATATCCGATAATGCGTTTTTAAGAGCACAGCCAAATATTTTAATGCTAGCTAGCGAAAAACACTAGCTTACGTTACCATTCGTGTATGTCTACACATCTTCTTTAGAACCAAAATCGCAAGTTAAAGCAATGGCATTTATTTTGTTACTATAAATTGTCTAATTGGCTCTATATAACTATAAAAGTGTTAAATGAACAAATTGACCAAAATGTATTTGTTTAAAAAATGAAAGAATTATATAAAGCACATTAGGATATCACAGAAACGAGTCCAGTGAGTAACAATGACTCAAAAAGGAATCTTTGTTAGATCCATTCACACAATAGGACGACTTGTTGAATGCAGATTTGAATGAGAATTTGTTTAACAGCAGAAAATAATATCGTATAATGAAGATATTTTGGATGAGTTTCTGGATTTTAACAAATCCAAATATTTCACCAATATTATAAGTTTTTTAAT
Source organism: Gryllus bimaculatus (assembly GCA_017312745.1). Taxonomy (NCBI): domain Eukaryota; kingdom Metazoa; phylum Arthropoda; class Insecta; order Orthoptera; family Gryllidae; genus Gryllus; species Gryllus bimaculatus. The sequence continues at coordinate 2,645,842 of BOPP01000162.1, forward strand.
ATGATTTGCATTGATTAATTATCTATCTAGTTTTTTAAACAAGATTTGACTCCAAATTGATTTCTTTTCATCTTCTACAACTCTATTTTGTGTCTTTGATGTAGTATTTATGACACTAAACGATTATAAGCCCCGAAGAAGAATCTTGAAGATATTTTTGAGTAATTATAGTTAAGAAATTGCCCTTGTTGGCTCGTTGGTGAGCGTGTTCGCATTCCGCAGCGCAGCTCCGGGTTCGATTCCCGGTCGGGGCAAACATGTCCCAGTATCTGTGTTGCTGTTTGACGATGGTAAAGTTCACAGGATGAAAAGACCACGATACAGCGTAGAGGAGGCTATGTGGTAATCACACGTATCCCTTTACCCATGGCCGCAAGACCAGGTCGCTTCTGGTAGGACTTTGATTGTAAAGAGCTGTTGCGCGAAAGTACATACATACATACATATACAGTTAAGTAATAATTTTAATTTTCTTCATATGCATTTTCTTCTTGTTTCATAACTTGTTTTCGTCATTTCTGGACAGCATGTCTTTCTTCTTTCACTAGACGTTCCTTCGTTTTTCTTTTCACTTTCCTCGCGGCCTGCTATTTACAACGCCCATCCCGTCGCCTCGTTTAGCAGCAAGTAACCTCCCCATCCTTCTGGGTCGCGCTTCCTCAACCTCTACTGTACAAAGCTGGGGCCTTGCAAAACTCTTCCCAGAAAGAGTCCGGGAGCGGGGAGCGCGTCGCGGGGCGGGGCGGGGATCACGGCGGTGGGTGGCGGGGAGGAGCAGGGTTGAGCGGGGCGGGTTGGGGCGGCTGAAGTCTGAGTCGTGGGTGCGTCGGGCGGCAGATTGATGAATTACTGCTCTCGGAAACACTGCCTCTCGCCCCCGGCTCGTCGTCGCACCTCGCGGCGCTCTTGCTCACCTCACCTCACCTCACCTCACCTCACCTCACCTCATCTCACCTCACCTCACCTCACCTCACCTCACCTTACTTCGCCCGCCTCGTACCTCGCGGCGCAAACTTTCCGGCGTTGCCACGGTGAACATTTTCCCTTTGTCCCTTTACTTCGCTCGTCATAACAAAGTGCTTCTTCCGTCCTTTTCTGCATTCTTCTTTCGCAGTGCCCTTCATTTTCCCGGTTTCACTGAATTGCCCTCTTGCTCTGGGGATTAAGTGGCGAAGTGACACCTTACTTTCTTTCTGTTATGTTGAGTCTCGGGCCGGAAAACGGAGAATTTTCGGCAGAAAAACTCTTATTTCCGGAACCCTGGTTGCGAAAAAGTGGATAACTCCTATTGCTATTTAAGGAAAAATATTCCCCTAACACGTAGTGTAGCCAGAATCCATATTTTGTGGGTGAACCGAAAAATACAAGCAAATATTGTCAAGACAAGTGAATGAGAATGGGGTGAAAGATTTTACCTAGAGAAAAAGACATTGATACTAGTGTTGTGTGTGAGTGTGTGAAATTTTTTCTTGGAATCGTTTTCCGTTATATTCGTTTTTCTTTGAATCGTGTAAACCACGAACCCCATTTTCCATTCCAAATTATAACAGTTAAATAAATAAATTCACGAACCCTTAGGAACGATTAGGAACCTTTTTTTTAGGTATTCAACATATACAAATCTGGCTCATTCAATTGAATAATAAAATTAATTAAATATATTTTATAGTAAAATCAATTAAGTTGATCCCTCGCTCAATTTGCAAAAAAATGTATTTTGAGGTTACGAAAGAAATATATCTTACGTTCGTGAGAATGCATTTTAGGTGTCATCGTTGATTCCAGAAATAGTTTACGTTCTTTATATTATGCGCGTATTTCGTTTCCTATGTCTTCCGTCCGAGTGAATATTGCATATCAGCGCCTGCCAGCGATGCAAAGTTTCGCCCTCGAGCGCCCGCTCGTCCAACCTGCCTCTCAGACGCCATCCTCTCTGTGCCAACGCTTCACCCCACCTCATCGCTCATCTCCATCACTTCCACTCCGCCGCTCCAACCAGCCCCGGTCTCTGTCGTTACTTCCTGCTGCCCACCACTTCACCACTCACACGCATCAGGTGCGTCTCCACACCCACACTTCAACGACGCGCTTCGTCATTCACGTCACATTCGCTTGCCCCACCACAAAACGTACGACTCCTGCGCCATTTCCCGCCACTCGCTGCCTACGTAATGCCGCCACTCCTGCCAGTGCCGTCCGCCTGCGGCCCTCCACCTCCCCGCCGCCCGGCCGCCGCCGCCCGCCTCCAGCCACCTCTTCCCCGCCGCCTCCGCCGCGGCCTGCGCTCCCCGCCGCCTCCGCCGTCCCGGATTCCGCCCCTCCGCCTCCCCACCACCTCCGCCACCGCCTCCGCCTCCGCCTCGCCTCGCCCCTCCGGCCTTCCGCCTCCGCCACCACCTCCGCCACCGCCTCGCCTCCGCCTCCGCCTCCGCCTCGCCACCCGCTCCGACCTCCGCCTCCGCCTCCGCCTCCGCCACCGCCACCCCTCCAACCGCTTCCGCCGCCCTCCGCCACCGCCTCCGCCACCGCCTCCGCTCCGCCTCCGCACCGGCCTCCGCTCCGCCTCCGCCTCCGCCTCCGCCTCCGCCTCGCCACCGGCCACCGCCTCCCACCAGCCTCGCCTCTGGCACCGCCTCCCGCCTCCGCCACCGCCCCGCCGCCTGCGCCGCGTACCGTTGTCTTCGTCGCACTGCACCCTCGACATCCGCCCACCCTTCCGGCACCCTCCCGCCCCTCCGTCAACCCACCCGGCGCCCTCCCAACATTCGCCACCTCCGTCGCCACGCCGCTCCGTCAAACCTCCTACCGCCTTCCGCACACGCCCCGCGCCCCCGCCATCTCCACGGCCCGCGCGTCCAAAGCGATTGACAGGGCCGCCTCTCTTATCGAAATTTAATCAAGTTGCTGGGCTGCTGCTGCCACTGGCGCGGCGCGCCTGTCGGCGTTTTGACGCCGACGTGGCCGCCCTCGCGTGGACCTGCGCTCACGCCCCGCCCTTTCCTCCCGCGCAGCAACGCGTCTTCGCCCGCGACTCCGCGGCGGACACAGACCTGGCTTCCGGTCAACGTTTACGACTCTGACCTTCGCGCTTCGCTCGCTTCCGATTTCGGTCTCCGGATTGCGGGGTTCGCGCTGAACTTCAGTCGGCTCGATTGTATTTGAACGAGCTCTTCCGGAGGACGCCGCGATAGGCGACAAAAAGCCGTAGGCAATCCGTCGGCCGTGTCAGACCACGCCGTGTTTGAACCCACGCAAGACGTGTGACGAGTTTGGCCGTTTCACGGGTCGTCCAATGAGCACATTGCTGCCGAATGTCACTCAAGATTTTATATAGTGTGGGTAAAAAGGACTGAAGAAGTTTAAATTAAAATAATGCACTGCTGAAATTATGTACAATTTATTACTGCCTTACATTCCTCTTGGAGAAAGTTCTGTTGCGTAGTGAACATAAAGCAACATGAATAAAATTCATCAAACTTCATAACGGCTGAATGATAAACAAAATAATCCTAATTGTCACCACTCTTTAACTTGCGATCACAAAAAACACTAATAATTGTAAAACAAACGGAAACGCAATCCATTCTTATTATAAGAACATATTTATTCGTACTCATTATCAAACTAATTAATTAGTCTGTTATTATTGAACACACTAACTTCGTCAAACAAATATTTAATTTTTTTTTTTTTGCGGGCCATTAAAAAACCTTTTTAAATATTTTTTCAATTTATTTTTTTTTTTTCAATTTTAATTTTTTTAAAACCCAATATAACCGTTTTTTTTGGGGGGATGGAAAAAGGAAAAATATTTCTAATAAAATGTCTTAAATGAGTAAATAAAACGGAACGGTAGGCAGCGGCGGATAAAATGTAATTTAAAAAATACGCAGCTAATTCAAGTAATTCAATGACTTTATTATTATACGTTCAACCAGTGCATATGCTTTAAAATTATTCATAATTGGCAGGAACTAAATATTTCAATCTTCAAAACCAGTACTCCTATTTACCACCGACCACGTCGTGTATCAAACATAAAATTTACTCCATGGTGTATGACTTTAAACAAATCAATCTCTTGTTGATTAAATCATAATTGTGTATTAACTTCCACCTACGCAGATTAATAATTTGTATATATCTTCCTCTTTCTTTATCCCAATGCTTCGTAATACCAACGCGACTTTGGACCAATTCCTTCTCGAGCCGAAGCCTACTAACAACCATCAGAAAGGAGAGCAAACAAAAGTCGCGCTATTAATAAACCAGCCTTTTGATCCAGCAAATGACGGAGAGAGTAGCACTCCTTATAAAGCACACAAGGAGGTCTTTTGCCGAACGTCTCAAACAAAACACCGCTACGCCTGATCGAGAAAGTTATTCCTGTCGACCCCCGTTCCCATCACCCGCACCCATGCCTCCCTTGCTGTCAACCCGCAACTCACGATCCCCGTTCGCGAGCCGCCACGCATTCGGCATCCCCGCTCCGACTCCCGGTCTCCGGTCTCCCCGCATCTGCCACCCGACTCCGGCGCCCCCGGACCCCCGCCTTCAGCGTCCCCGCATCGGCTCTTATTCTTCACCTCGGCCCCCGGCATCTTCTCATCCTCACTCCCCGCCTCCGCTTCCCGCTCCGGCTTCCCGCCTCGCTTCCACGCCATCGGCTTCCCCGCCTCCGCTCCCCGCCTCCGGGCTTCCCCGCCTCGGCTCCCGCCCTCCGGCTTCCCCTCCGGTTTCCCGCCTCCGGCTCCGCCTCGGCTTTCCCCGCCTCCGGCTTCCCCGCCTCGGCTTCCCCGCCTCGGCTTCCCGTCTCCGGCTTCCCGCCTCGCCTCCTCGCTCCGGCTCCCGCCTCCGCCCTCCCCCGCCCGGCCTCGCGCCTTCCGGCCTTCCCGCTCCGCCTCCCCGCCTCCGCCTCCGCGCCTCCGCCTCCCGCCTCCGCTCTCCGGCCTCTCGGCCTCCTCGCCTCGGCCCCTCGCCTCCGGCCTCCCACGCCTCCTGCCTACCCCGCCTCCGACCTCCGCCCAGAACCGCGTCCCGATTTTCCCCTTCCCATCGGCCCTTCCATCCCCCACTCCATGCGCCACTTCGACTCACGCCGAGCTCGCTGCATCAAACATGGGTTGTTGTGTTTTGTTGTTGTTCGTGGGCGCGTGGGCAGCGCGCGAGAGCCGTCGTGCGTTTTATCGCCGAGGCGAGGGCCCCGTGGACGCCATTATACCTCCCCCTCCTCTCTCTCTCCCTCCCTGTCACTCCCCACTCACTCCTGCAGCCTCTTTCGCTCCGGCCGCGCCCGTCCCCAATTCACCCTCCCCCCGTCTCCCCGCCCTGAGCGCCTCTCGCGGCGACAGATGCGGCAGCAACTAAAAGTTCTCCGAATTCGCCAAACGGCCGGCGCTCACGGGAAGTTAATAAAGGCTTGCTGCGCCGCCTGTCAACCCGCACCCGCTGCTTCATCCATCGTCTCCTTGCATCTCTCTGCTTTTGATGCTCTTTCCTTCCGCCGCAGCTTTTTCGTTCGTGAGATCGCTCTTCTCGTCCTTCCCAGTCCGCAAATATTTCTGAAGTTGGTTCGACCCCCCGTTCCATCACTCCTGCCCACATTGCCATTCCCGCCCTTACCCGCTTCGTCAATCCCATCTTTCCCATGCCTATCGCATTCCCGCGTCGCTAAATCGCAATTTTCCATCGGACATCTCACGCCTTCAATTCAATGATCCCATGCAGCTCTCTTCTTCCTTCTTCCTTTGCCATCATATGCAACCTTCTTTTGCGCGCCAGAACCTTCCGTTCCTTCTTTGCCGCTTAGACGCTGCGTGCCCGCGCCGCCACGCGGCTCCGCCTCGCGTTATTGAGGACGCGCAGGCAAAGTGGCCTGCCCGCGCTTCGCCCACCCCACCCCACCCCACCCACCCCCACCGCCACCCCCCGCCACCGCACCCCACCCCACCCCACCCCACCGCTCGGCCCCGCCCCGCCCGCGTCCGGGTCCCGCCCGCTTCGCCTCGTCCGGCTACGCTCCCGCCTTCGTCCGGGCCCACTCCACCCCGCCCCGCCCCCCTTGCCACCGCTTACCGCCCCCCTCCGCCCCACCTCCACCCCCTCCACCCCGACTCTGTCCCCTCCACGCCCGCCACACCCAGCTTCCGCCCCTCCACCGCCTCCGCCCGTCCCCCGCGGCGATCTCTGCGGAGGCGCAAAGTGGGACCTTGAGGGGCTCCCTTTTATATCAGGATCGCCGCCGCTTGTAAGAGCGTGTCCTCGGGGCGCGCTGACATTATGAAGGGAGTTCCGTTGTTTGAGAGTGCGGCGTTGTTGCGCGCTGGCGTCTCGTGGAAAGGTCCAAAGAGTTTCTCTTAATGTGATTAAATATTGCATTTATTAGTTTTCAGTTTTGAAAAACTTTTGTCTAATTTGACATGTTTACTTGTGTTTTTAATTATCGTCTTCTCTTGGGTTACAAAGTCTCGACAACGAATTGCGTCGAATCTACGCCATGGTTTTGAGAATTCATCTGTTTCATTAAATGTTCCTGTGTACCCATGGATTTTATACTTTGCCATCCATTTTAGGGATCCCTAATATAAATCGCCAAATATATTACATCTGAATTTGTGGTCCCTAAAAATGAATAATTAAAACCTCTGCAATAAACGATTTTCTCGTCTTTTAATTTAAAATTAAGATCATTAGACTGGATCATTAAACATGTCAAAATGATCCATATTCCATGTACTCTATCAAAAAATAGAATTGGTGTAAAAAAACTCAGAACAGTTCTTTCTCCAATTTTGTCCTGAGATCCAGTAATAGAGGGTCAAGAACTTGGAGCTTATCCCATGTTGATTTATTGAATGTTCATGGTGGGCGGAGCATATTCTTTGAATACACAGCAATTGAACTTGGACTTTAAGTAACACGCCAATTTTGTATTGTTTAACCTATGCCAAATGTATTTGTGCAAAGTGAAAATGAGAGGTTGGAAGACAAGTTTTGTCTTTGATTTTTGATGTATTGGTCAAGAGGTTGAATTTGTAATTATCTACGATTCTGTGTCTTCGGAATATACGAATGAGCTTCAATAGTTGTGGAAAGAAATTTATTTTCTATTGATTGTAACGTTTTCAAATGGGTAGGAATAGTGGGGTAGTTGGGACAGGCAGTAGTCAGAGATGATAGAATTACTGATTTGTTTATTAGTGAACTACATTCTAATTTATTGGAAGATTTAAAAATAGATTAGCGGTTACAGTTTAGAAATTTTTAGTGAGTTTTATTAGCTATTGCTTCAATATGGGATTACCATGTTAGTTTTTTATCCAAGAGAACACCAAGATATTTTACTGGAATATTGCTGTTTGTCCATGTCACATTACAGTTCCGTTCTAATGGAGAAGAATTATATCGACTTAACTTTTTCTTTTAGCTCGAGATTTGCCAGCGTTGATTTTCATTCTTCATTTTTGGGTACAAAAGCTATATTTGTATCACTATGTGATGTAAATCGAGCTGTTTCATCAGCATAGAGTGTTGTTTGGGTATCGCTTAATGTTGGCATATCATACATGTATATAATAAACAATGCAGGGTAAAGTACTGAACCCTGTCGTATCTATTGACTTCAGATTTATAAAACAAATCAAAAGTCAATAAATGTGGGAGTACGTATTCAGTTGTTATTAAGTATTAAATACCAGTAAGTAGCCATCTAAATTTTCAATTTAAAGGCGAGCGTGTTCTTGAAATAAGAGTTCATTTACTTTAATATTAATCATATTAATAATAATAATAATATTAATAATAATAGTAATAATAATTCCGTGACGGTTTCGGACAAAAGAATCGCGGGTTCGAGTTCCGCCTCGGGCATGATTGTGTTTGGGCTGTCTCTGAATGTTTGTGGGCGTGTATTGCATCATTCATTATCACAATTTTCACCCCATCCCCCACGGCTAACTACTCTAGAGGGTAAAAAATGCAGTCAGCGTTAAAATGCTGATCCCCTCCCCCAATACAAAGTAAGATGCCCCGATATTCAAGACTGAGCACCTGTGGGATGCACGTATTGCGTGGCTCCATGATGGTGGATTCTCTAAACAAATAATAATAATAATAATAATAATAATAATAATAATAATAATAATAATAATAATAATACAACTTCCATCGTTAGTGTTCTTTTATAGGTTAATAATATTTATTACTCTGAAAATTTAAAATATATCAGTAATAATAGTGTATTGTGATAAAATTTATACGTCTAATTGCCAAAGCAAAAGTCAAAATCAACACGACAACTAACACCACCCTCCGTTCAAAGGTCACCACTTCCCGACAAGCTATCATCATGGCCATTATAAACACGATCATCACGACCAATAACAACCACCACCACTACCGTTATCCTCACCAGTATCACCACCCTAAACAACGCAAGTATCACAATCATCACTACAATTTCCACCGTCACCATCGTCGTCATCACTATTACCATCATCGCCACATCCACGTCTATTTCCCACAACCAGCCACAAATCTTTCGTCATAATTCGCCCCGCAACTTCACACGCCCTCCGGGCCTGTTCTCCACCCACTCCGCACCCACCCCCGCCCATCAGTCTCGTCCCATCACGACACATCCTCTCCTCCATCGAAGAGTCCCGTCACGCAGCATCCAATCATCCCCACGCACCGACCTACGCGCCCTACCCCCACCCCCACGCCTACTGCTTTATCCGCACTCCCCCTTCTCCTCCCCTCCTTCCATTCCCCTCCTCCATCGCACCCTCCTCCTCCCCGCGGCGGCAACTGACGCTCCAAGTTTGTGTTTCAAATTTTCGCCGCCGCCCTTCACCCTTTAATGGGTGTTTTCGTAAGCGCTGTCTGTGCGGGAGCGCTGTAAAATTAATCTGCACTCCGCCTCAAGAGGCAAATTTTACGTAAACAGCCCGGTTGCATATAAATGCGGACCTGTCTGCCCTTCGATTCCGCCGCTGCGATCTCCCCGTGGGGCTCAGGGCTTCTCCCGGCAAGATTCAGGCCGGTCAGCTCCGCGAGCGCGTTGGAAACCTAGCGTTTACGTTGTTTAGGATCGTGGAGTTTAGGAGAAATATTGTGTACCAGAAGGTGAGAGTTTTTTTTATAAATGTGGCATGCGTATATGCCGAGGCGCACGCAGTATTGTTCTCGGGGTATTGTGCTCAGTTGACATGTTCCTTAAAGTAACTTTTTTTCTTTTTGTTAAATATAAAATGTTCTTTAATTTGTTGACTTATAGTTATATAGTATATAAAGTTGGTTATATAGAATAGTCTATAAAATAAGTAAGGGTTTTTGTAAATGTATTTTAAGTAAAATAAGTAATATGTTTTTCAATATAAATCATTAGTTTCTGGAGTGGAAGCTGGAACCTCATTAGCTCCTCACCTCTTGGAATCACTGTTGTATCTAAGCTACTGTGATATTGAAAATATGGGAATGTGCCAACTTTTTCATATCACCTCTTTATTTGTCAAGCATTCGTTTTTTTTGAGTTACAATGAAAGAAAGAATTGTTCTAATTACAATTTATATACATGTATGTAAATATTACCAAAACATTTGACTGATTGAGCCTGATTCTTTCTTCTAACAGGCATACACGACATACAAAGTAAAATATAAACGGGCATAAAAGCATAAGATGTGTACGGTAATGAAAGGAAAGAGAGTTTTTATGTCCATTCCTTTGGAAAAGTTAATACAAATTTGTTTTGGAAAAAAGATTCTTAAAATTGGAATGGTGTGCCGAGACATTATACAATCCCGGTTTTGCTCTAAACGAAACCGTGTTGTAGATTTTTTTTATCACGCTTAAACCATTCTCAGCCCCAAAAGCAAACGGAAAAAGCTCTAAATATTAACCAAAAACAAATGACACATTGCCTGGGCAATAATTAGGGCATTGCCCGGGCAGAATAATCTTATTCTGCCTTCAGTAATCTTTAGTCTAAAATTCTGACATCAATAGCATTTCGCAAGATTTAAATTAGTTAAATCAGATTTCATTTATCATCTTATTTCTAATAGTAAAGAAAAACTATTTTCCAAATTTTTCTTATTATCAAAAGTTTATTGATATAAAAGCGTCATTTATTACGAAAACTCGTTTCGGCTGCCCGATCCATTCCTCGCCCCCACCGAACCCTCCTCGTGTAAACAAACCGCAGGGATCCGGGAGATCCGACTGTCGAAGGGAGGCAGAAGGCAGAGGTAGCGGAGGCGCCCCTAATCTGTCTTGTCTGTTGCGTCGGGGGGAATTAAGGAGGCCGTGCAAATGCGGAGCGCTGCCGATGTCAGGGCGATGTGATCAGCCGAGCCCGCGCGGTGGGAGCCGCTCTTGGTATTCATGAGTTTCTAGAGTCGATTCTCCTCCCACCGCCCCCCTGCGGTTCCCGTCTGCCTGGTACATCTGTCACGATCAGATGGAATCAAAGCCCGACCCCAATTCTTTTGCGGCGGCACAGGATGTCAGAGCAGGAAATTGTTCATTTTAATGCATGTATTCACAGAGGAATTTTTCATATAAGGCATCACTTTTTAAATCGTATGCGTGACGTACTGAATTTTAATTTATTTTATCTCGCGCTTCGAAATAAAGGTTTCTACTACAACTGTGTTTCAAGTTTTTTTCCCTTGCCAAATAATTATTTAATGATCCTATCGTGGTTTGTAAAAAATGAAGACCAAAATACAAACTATTACTATTTTATAATATTACTATTACTATTGTTTATGTAAGGAAGGGGTAAGGATAGGGCAAGGAAGAAAAAGGAAGAAAAAAGAAAGATGGCGCGCGGTCAGCAGTCCGGTTGTAACTGTTCGACATTCGCCTTTTATTGATCCGAGAATCCACGAAAATCCACCAATCAGAGCAGTCAGTCGCTAAAATTCTTTACCAAGCACTGGCTGAACTCGAATCAGCTTCCTTGCTAGTGTCAAAATTTCTGCTATCGTCGAGACACGAACCCTAGAATGTCCCAGTCAGAGGCACTGCAGTAGCACTGTAGTGACACTGCAGAAGTTACGCTGTAGTGACAACTGAGTCACGTCTGTAGTGACGTTGTAGTGACGCTGTAGTGACGCTGTAGTGACGCTGTAGTGACGCTGTAGTGACGCTGTAGTGACGCTCTAGTGACGCTCTAGCGACGCTCTAGTGACGCTCTAGTGACGCTGCAGTGACGCTGCAGTGACGCTGTAGTGACGCTGCAGTGACGCTGCAGTGACGCTGCAGTGACGCTGCAGTGACGCTGCAGAGACAACTGAGTGACGTTAGCCGGTCTCTTACAGTGCAGTCGGTCTGCGTAAGTCGCCTTCACCGCCCTCTCCTCGCTGTGCTTCGCCCTGCCTCGTCGGCGGAAAACAGCCAACACGCGAGGCCTGTTTTGCGCATTACACTTTTATTAATTGCCCGGGGACTTCCTCACTCACCCACGCCGCCTCTGTGCCGCCTGGGATCGTTACTATACAACTGACCCGCGCCTAGCCACTGTCTGCGCCGCGTCCACACACAAGTCACTCTCGCATCCGCACGCCACTATCACTCCCACCCGCTCCCCGCTCTCTGCCTTGCCTTTTGCCCCTCCATAGTCCACTCCACCCTAACCCGCACCTCCCTCGTCTTGCCACTGCCATAATTGGCCTAATCTTCCATCGCCCTCCACTGCCATAACTGTCCCAATCCCTCCCTCGCCCTCTACTACCATAACTGTCCCAACCCCTCCCTCGCCCTCCACTGCCATAACTTCCCCTACCCCTCCCTCGCCCTCCACTGCCATAACTTCCCCTACCCCTCCCTCGACCTCCACTGCCATAACTGTCCCAACCCCTGCCTCAGCCACACCCGCAGTCCCTCCTGACTCGTGTCCGCCACACCATCACCCCATCTACAATCACCCGCGCCTTACTTAACCCTTACCTACTCCTTAAAAAACTTATATTTTGCTTCCATGATTATTCGGTTTTCCGGTACATATTATCGACAAATTCATACTGAAGAAAAGTATGTGATACACAAAAAATTTAAATAACAGGTTCACTTATATCTTTAAACGTTACACACTATGGACCTTTTTTCGATTATTTTCTAGTTTAGAATTTCTCATATCATGTAATAATAGTTTCTGTCTTGAATATTTTTCATCTCTGGCTATGCATTTCTTTCACCTGAACTCATTTCCGTATCGCATCCAAGGCTTGGATTACGATTGAATCTCAACACAGTCCTAAATAATCCTCCTTGAACTCACAATAGAATTCCTGATTCTGCCGCTCTCTATCCTGTGACGACGTGAGAATTTCTATCGTACACACCTCAATCAAAAGTCCGCATCCTTTCTCCCATCAACACCCTTTGTTGCCTTTCGAACCACTTCTTGAACTCTCTACGCGCGTAGCCAATGACTCTCCGTAGCGGGATATTACGTGCATTTGCAGCGTGTTGCACTTCGTAACGCTGTAAGGAGCTCACAGATAACGACCATAAGCTTCCGACGCATTCAAGATACAGCAATGTTGCTTCGCTTGCATTGTATGGTTACTGCTCCTGCATTCGACCAGAACATTATCACCGTTTCCACTCTGTTATTTTTATTTCTCGAGAGAATTCTCGTTTATTATGCCTCATATGAGTGCTTGTTATTCGCTATTATCGAATATTTCTGGTTCTTCTTTTACTGTCACAAATGAAATTGAACTCTTTTTTTTAATTTGTAGATATACTTTCAAGGAAATGGTAGTGTGTGGAAAGAAAATGACATCGAAATAAAAAAACACATACACCAATTAAGATTAGAGAATTCGGGTTCTGGCGCGTCTATTGTAACCGCAAAGAGAAATTACGACAGATAAGTATTTTTCGTTTAAACTCAAACCAAGGAATCACCCCATTTTCATGATATTCCTACAGCGACCAAAACTCAATAGACCAGTTTCATTCGAGGTAGACTCTTTCATTTTATCTCAACTTGTATTTTGAAGAATAAGTATGCATATGTATTTGACAGTTTTCCAGTAAACCAAGTCGATATCGTATTGACATTTAAAATGTAAAGATTCCTGACTTCGAAGCAACTGCTTAAACATTTTTGAGTTTGATTGATCGAATATTGAGTTTTCTGACGAAGACAATACTTAAAATAACATTTAGAGTGTTTCCGAACGAAACTGTTTTATTAGTCCAGAATACAATTTATTCATACAGAATACTTTCAGATATCACATGGTGATTACAGTAATTATATTATTCATTATATTATATAAAATAATAAGGTAAACCTGTGCCTGAAAGTAGCGATTTTTCCTTCACTATAAGATTTGGGAAACTTTGAATACCATTGAGAATTTGATAAATTGGCTTGGATTTTTATTAGAAAAATATAATTTTTGCAAAGTTTTAAGATACCTCATAAATTATATAGAGATACATGTAGAATGTCACTATTGCTCTTCTTTCAATACCTTCATTTATGAAAAAATGAAGATAGTTAAGGTTTTAAATTTGTACTTACTAAGGGATTGCCAATTCAAACATCGTTACATTTGTTACTTTTCAATATTCCATTTCATTTTTTAAAAATATTTCCTCACGTGTCTCTTCACTGTCTGCATCCTTCGTAACCCATGCACGGCGTGCGTAAGATCTTATCACTATGTTTAGTATTCTATGTGTTCTATTTTTAATATAGTGATGTTCATATTTGGACTTCTATCGACTTTCATCTTTCAGCATATATCCCTCCTCAATTTTCATTTTTAATGCATTTATCCTACATTTCCTTTCTATCATACAACCCTTATACGATGTCACGAATACTGTACACGTTATCTTTATTTTCTCCTCTCTTATTCCCTTTCTCCTTTCATTGTGGTTTTCTATCTTTTACCATTTGACTCGATCGGTCGACATTGTCCGCCTTTGCGATCACTATTTCTTGTTTCCCTCTCCTGTTTCCTACACTTTTCACATTTGATATTCTATATATTTTCCTTACTTTTTACTCTCAATGCCTTTTTTCTTCATTCAGTTTTGACACCCCCATTCATATTTCCCCCCATTTATGATCTTTTTCGCTCACCTTCTCTAGTGTTCTTCATCACCTCTCCGCTCTTGGCTTGTTCACCTAGCTTTATTTTATCTTTCTTTATCCCTTGATTTGCCCATCTTTTCCCTCTGCCTATCAACTATGGGCCTTCCCCAACATTTAATCGTCCCCATCTTCCCCTCCTTCTTATTACAATATCCAGCTTAGAAACATTTCTATCATCTCTCTCTCAACCCTTCATTGTTCGGCTTGCCCGTTTTACTACATTCTTGATTCGAGATTCATCATGCTTACCCTGCGTTCCTCCTTTCTCGAGTGTTTCACGGCTCGTCTTGCAACATTAAGCCTCAACCTCCCCTCACCACAAACTCTCCGCCATTCCCCTTCGTCCGTTTCATCTTCCTTTAGGGCGGCGGCGGCGGCGGCGGCGTCCACAGGAGGTCGCCCGCCGAGGGGTCGTTGTGGATAACGACCGGGGGAGGGGTCTTCCGGGTTATTAAAGACGCGGCGCCCTCCGCGATTCTTTTTAATTTCTGCCCCGCGAGGCCCTCGGGGTGGGTGGGAGGGGGGAATGGGGGAGTGCGTAAAAAAGAGCCGCTGCTTAAGGGCGGCGCCCCAGCCCTTCTCCTGTCCCCCTCCGGCAACTGCTACTGCGGCTGCTGGGGGATCTGCGCCTCGCAAGCGTTGCTCTTACGGCACCCCTTGAGGTGGTACTCCCTCGTGGACGCTGTCTTCGTGTGCGAGTCTTTCTGTTCCTCCTGCCTCTTCTTCACCATCTCCTTCATCATCTACTTCTCCTTCTCCTCTTTCTCCTTCTTAATCTTCTCCTTGTTTTTCATAATATGCATTTGCATCTTGTGTTTTACTTCTTCCTTCTCCCTCTCCCCCTTTATCTTCCTCTGCTTTCTCCTCCTTTTCTTAATCTCTTTTTATTAACCTTCTTCTGCTTTGTCTTCACATTTTACATTTTAATTATCCATTTCTTCCATCACTCTTCTTCTTTTTGTATATTTTGTTTTCTTCACATAGTTTTACCTACTTATTCTTCTTCGTTTTATTAATCCAATTCTGCTTCTCCATTCTCATCATTGCTTACTTTTTTCTCTTTTCCTCCTTGCATTTATCGTCTTTAATTTGTTTACTACGCGTTTTTATTGTCTAAAACAGTTTTTCCTTTATGGGGTGTAACATGAATCATACACTCGGCACACTAGCTTGAGCTCTTCTAGGATACCGAGAAATAGAATACGAGCCCCTCCACGACTCTCCAGGAAGACAAAAAGCGGGACCGAAAACAATTGATGGACTGAAATTTTATTCCTAGGGTAGAATTCAAAACCGAAACACTTTCACAGGCGCTGTGTCGGTACATCGCCTGCAAGGCAGGAACACATCTATCTTCTTATTTTTCTTATTGCTTCATTCCACTAATTTTTATTATTATTTATCTCCGTTTTGGTTTCATTTCTTGTCATACTTTGACAGTCTGAAAGCAGACAGATTATCTCTTCACTGATTTCTGCCGACATCCATTCTCTTCTACATGATAAATACTAGAATAAATTCCTCCCTGCCAAATATAGTCATCGAAAGGATGGTTTTTTGGTTCAATTAATCCCATGTGCCTTGCCGATACTCGGTATAATACGTTTCGTGACTAATTCAATTTCGAACAACTTCACTAATCTGATGTACGTCTCAAACATTATGTATATCACCTCCTATCGTATATTCATTAGTTTTGTGTCCTTGTTCCATAACGTTCCTCCTTTATTTCATACCATTGTTTTGTGCAATTTTCTTCTTAAAGATATGTTGAAGATAACTTTGTACAAGTTTGTTTTTTAATTTTGTGATTTTAGAAGTTAAGTAATTCGAGATGCGTTAAGTAAACAACACAACAGCGTCAGTCAATTTTAATTATCTTTTACTTTTATTTTGGCCTACTTGTGGTATATAAATTGAAATATGTATTCACAAAACATATTTCACTTAGTAATAGACAAAATATTTACTTCCTTCTTGTAAAAGCTTTTTATTCCCTCTCTCTTAAACTACGTCCTGATAATGATGCATTGTATAGATGTTGTTTGAGGAGTAAATTAAAAAAAGAACTGACACTGTCTTTTTGTACAATAAACCAACGATATCTTCGACGCAAAAATGCCAACTGCAGTGGTATTCTCTTTCGTGCAAAGAGTACAACCGGTGTATGTTTGAGAAATAATGAAATAAAAAAACGACGCATTCCACACATTTTGCGTCCTGTTTTTTAGTACCTAACCTCACATTTCCACGATCTTCGCCCTGGCCGCCGAGTCGCAGCGAACGGTGAGTGCTTCAAAAGGCCGTGAGCGCTGGGACGACCGCTGCGCTATCTGCTTAGTGCCCTCCACTCGTTCCGCGCTCGAAACGCCCTCTGCGGGCGCTCGAGATGCCATCTGGCGGTTGTTGCGACAAGCCATGGCCGTGTAATTAGCGTTTTTTATTCGCGAGGATTACGAGAAACGGCTGCGTGCTCCCTTGAATAGTGTTTTGTCTGGTTAAGCTGACGACCATCAGGCGGTTCTTCTTGACTATGGTTCGTCTTGTTTCGACCCCGAGAATTCTACGTCATGGAAGTCGGTTCGCGTGCACTTCTTTAGGTTCTTTCCGGCTTACGAACGGGCTGGAGTGTATTAGTGCCTATAAAAAAGAGGATGGTAGGGTAATAGTCGTTTGATATAACGTCAATTCTAACGCAATATCTCGGGAGTAGTTTGCCACTTTTATTTAATTTACAGGTCTATCGTTCCTACAACGAATAAGAAAAAGTAGTTTGTTTTTGGTTCGAGATAGATGTAATTCGTTCTAACCGGTGTATTTCATTACCAGGTTCAAAAGTATTTAATTTAACTTAATTCTATCTAATGTATCTTGGAAATGAATGACACTGTATTTCATTCTGGACGCAACGCCCTATCAAATTACAAATATAAATTTAGTTCGACTTTAACTCCCGGGTGTAATAATTTAAGGAAAATAATTCAGTCAGTTTATAATTCAATAAAACGTATCACTCACTTCACATAATTACGAAGAGTGCTTAAGACTTATAAAAATATCCAAAATCACACTTGAGCCTGGACACTCCAAACTAAAATATACAAATCGTATTTTAAAGTAAGTAAGCTTTTGTACTAAAGACATTGAAGTGAAGTGAAGTGAAGTGAAGTGAAGTTGAAAAAAAATGAAAATAATAAAAGTTAGTTTATGACAATGTATTTCATTGCGTATTTTCCATTCAGTCTCCCGAAACATTATTTGCTTGCTACGAAGAGTCGTCACATCACACGATGGAGTTTTGATTCCTTGATGGTCTTCAATTCATTTCATCGCATTAGCAAACTGTAACAATTTTTTGCTGGATTCCATTCCACAAATTCACATTGCACAACTACTTCGCGTGCGTGCTTCTCCACCCGCAGCGCCCTTTCGACTCCGCAGCCGGGCGAATCTCCGCGGGTCACGAAGTGTCCCTTTCTTGCTCGACTGATGAATAGCCGCGTGGACGTCTCCATAAGACTCGCCGGGGCGCAGGGGTGGCTTTGCAGCTCCAGGGGGGGGGGCGGCAGAGGAAGGAACGGCGGGCGGTGAATTGAGAGGCGAGCTGTGCGGGCGACGGCTGGTACGGTAGGTGGCGTGGGCGGCAGGGGGGAGTGGATAGCGAAAGCGGAGAGGTCGGTGGATGGAACGACGGGAAGTTGATTGAGTGGCGAGCAATGGGGGTGACGGAGGCGGCGGGAGCGGTGGAGAGGAGTGGGCGGTAGAGTGGAAGGTACGATGGGTGGCGTGGGCGCCATGAGGGAGTTGGTGGCGAGGTCGGCGGATTGTGAGGGTGGTAAGGCCCGGGTGGGCGGAGGATGGAACAGTGGGTGGACGGAGCTTCGTGGGGAGAAGGCGGCTGGGAGAAGCGAGCTCGGCGGATTCTGTCGGTACAGCCGTGGCTGTAAGGTAGCGTGGGTGGTAGATGGATCTTTGGGTGGCGCCGTGGGGAGAGTGAGTGGCGGGGCGGTGGGAGTGGCAACGTGGAGAGGTAGCGCGGGCGGCAGGTAGCGTGGGCGCCGCCACGAGGAGAGTGGGTGGCGTGGGCGGCGGAGGCGGTAGGTAGCGCTGTGAGGTAGCGCGGGTGATGGATAGCACAGTGGGTGGCGTGGGCGCCGAGGGGTGGCTTTGGCGACGACGTGCGAGCGAACGGAGCGCGCCGGCGGGCAGGCTAACGCGCCCCGGGCACGCGATGCCCCCCGCTGCCGCTTCCGGTGCCCGCCGCCGCCGCCCCCCTCCGCTTCCGCCCGGGGCCTCCGAAGACGGCACGAGACCGCCTCCCGCCCCCGCGCTTCCGGCGCTGCGTGATCCCCGCTCGCCGGCTTCCTGCCACGTTGCTGCTTTGTGCTGCAGTGGCCCGGGAGAATAGCTGCGAGTGGGGCGATCCGAAGCTCTTTCAGCGATTGCTTGAATCGGGAGTATGATTTCTGCGGACTTTAATTATTTCTAATCGTCTGGCTGAGTTGTGTTTTTTTTAAATTATTAAACATATAATAGACAATTCAACTTCATATATATATGGGTCTATTGTCCAGAACCCAATACTTATGTTTTTGTAGTTCTATTTAGAAGGTTGTTCAATACGAGCTTCTTATTAAATAAATTCGTATTGTTTTACATTGAGGTTGGACTATATTATTGTAGCGGTTGCAGGGTTTTCACGTGAGAAAACAGATTATCCGGTTTCCATTGTTTTTTAAAATAATTAAAGAATTTGTGAAACTAGACGTAACGTTATGTATTTTAGGAAAGAATTAATATGCAGACGAAGGTTTAAAAAAATATGCTAATTTTTGGGATGTGAATATCATGATTTAATGTAATTTACGTAATGAATATTTTTGTTACTGATAAATCAGGGATTGTTTTCCATAATTCGAAAAAGTGAAAGCGATAATACTTGAACGAGTAGTTTCGTGAAGAGATGTGTTCTATCTTTTTTTTTCAAATGTTTTATTGAATCACACAATGAAATATTAATAGCGATATAAAAACGTAATTATAGAGCGAATCTTTTCCCCCACTTCCATACCATCATTGGAACACTGTACGCCCGCCGCCGCGTCGGGCACTTCCCTTGCTCGGCAGCTCGGCTCGGAGCAGGTGAGCGGGTTTCTGTGACGTCACAGAGCATTGCGTTGGCAAGTGTTGCCCTAGACGAAGACATAGGAGGTCGGAGAGCGTATTGACTCGGGAGACAGTGACGCCGTGTCTTCTGGTGCTGCTGACGCTGCGACCACCAAAGTGCGGCCTTGAGTTCGTATTACGTCCGGAAGGAGAGCGCGTATGTAGGTCAAACGTCGTAAACTGTGGCATCTCCAGGGCTCTGTGTGCGTGAACCGCGCAAAACACGACACCCACGCAGTCCGCCGGTTAGGCGCGCGAAACGGTCGCACGTGGATCAGAATTAGGGTAATCGAATTGAGACTGGGCCGAATGATTGGGACTGCTGCAACGGAGAACAGAAATGAGGACGAGGACGGATGGGTGAGGTCGTTGACGGTGAGTATGGTAGGGATCTCGGTATTACTGGGTATGATCTCAAAGCAGGAGAAATATCGTAACAGGACTTGCCGGGCTGGGCGAAGCGTGGCGTGACAGGGGATTGTGTAATGAAGGAAAGTGCCGGCTGAGGTGGCTCAGGGCATCAACTGATGTGTCTGCATTGACTAAGAGATCCAAAGGTTCTAGTCCCGACGGTGGCAGGATTTTTGACACTAGCTAGATAGCTAGGACGAATTCAGCTGCCGTCTGAAGGATAATTCCATCAACCGGCTTCTGTGATCGGTAGTTCTGCGTTGTTTCTCAGACTCACACCAGGAGAATGCCAGAGCAGTACCCTAACAAACGCGCCACGGACCGCGCGCGATCTTTCCTTCCTGTTCTTTTAAATATTATCATCCCTTATTTACGCCCACTTCCCCTTTCATGCAAAACACATGTCGGGAGACTAGTCATAACCTTATAGTTTGTTCCGGCTGGGACATATCTGGATGATAAAATCTCTGCGTGTAAGTCGTTTCCGGATCTAGCCATCTACGGGAAATAAAACCTCCACTTCCGGTGAAAAGCATGCACTACGCTTATGAGACGAATGAACTCTGCATCTGATGCGCTCGGAAACACGAAATGAACCGCCAACGAGAGGAAGCGGGGAGTACGTGGCGGGTGAGAGCGGGGTAGTCATTGGAGGAGAGACGGTGGTGGTTGATGGCAGAGAGTGGAGGAAACGGGCGGGGGTGGTGGTGGCCGTGGTGGAGAGTTTAGACGCGGAAGCATGAGCGTGTATGGTCAGCGAAGCGCGGCAGGGAGTGTGGGGACATGGCGACGCACGCCCGGGGGCGAGCGGAGGGGAGGGGCGGGAC
>BOPP01000162.1:2666568-2679489 GCA_017312745.1 Gryllus bimaculatus
CGGGGCGGGAGGGGACGGAGAAGAATCAGCGATCGCGGATCGGCGACGGACGACTGACGGCTGACGACCGCTGGACATGGAAGCGTTTCGGAGATAATGCCCAAGGTGAAAGAAACGGTATAGGAAGGGAATACTGGAAATCCCTAAAGATTGACAAGTGTTTCGGGTGGGTGGATGGTTAAATCAGGTGATAAGAATGGCGGAAGAAAAATGGTATGGAAGCTGAAAGACAAGGGAAAGGCATGGGAAAGTGTAATGTAATTGTCATTTTACGAATGTAAAGAACTGACGAGGGAGTACAAATAGGTTAGGGATATAACAGTAAAGTCCATTCATGTTAATACATTAATATATAAGAGAGGCAAAAGTGTTCAGTGTAATATCAGGTACGTATTTTCAAGGAAAATATAAATAATATACCTTTCATGAAGAATAAATTTATTAACATTAAGTATGATTAATCAAAGATGTTGTCTGGTATCAACATTTTATTTGGCTGATGATCGTTTCGATCCCGTAGCGATTATTCTCAGAGCTTGTAGCTTCCGGGCCTAAAACAAAGTTCTGCCTTTGGCCCGGAAGCTGCAAGCTCTGAGGATGATCGCTTCGCGATCGAAACGATCATCAGCCAAATAAATTGTTGATACCAGACAACATCCTTTATTTATCTTTATATGACGTAGAAGGTGTCTACGTCACCAGCGATCTAATTAACATGAACATTATTTTATAATTGATGAAAATTATAATTGTGAAAACTTAGTATTTTCTTGCGATTGATTAATTAACTAAATCGCTTTACCACACCAAGTAATTTCTTTAAAAATATACTCTCGAAAGTCACGTTTTCTGAAAGGCGATATTTAGCCTTTACCAGACTTTTTTCACTCCAGATTCAGCCAGTGATGTTCAATGACGCAGAAAGTTCACTAACAATATTCAACGGGCTCTAAGCAATCTGATTTGTTGACATGCTCATGAATAGCCATGTTTACTCTCTGACCTCTAATCAACTGCGGTGCTTATTCACAGTGCCAACCTTCAACTATTAATAGCGCAAACAAAGGTATTGTTAGTACCTTCAAAACGTGCATTCAAAAAGCAAATCTGCAGTTTTATTGCTTGCGCTGGGTTAACGAGCTCCCTCGAGGAGTGTGAGTGTGTGTGTGTGTGTGTGTGTGTGTGTGTGTGTTGGTCGTTTACAGAAAGCATACAGTTCAAACATTCCTATAAAAGGTCAATCCATTGCTGTTTAAATCTGCTACGCATTCCCCAATGACCTCGCTCCCAGGGGTAAACTTAACAGGGATTTTTCCCAATCGAGGATTTAAAACTGCTCAGCAGCAGGTTTCCGGGGTGGAGAGGTATCAAATATTAGAAATGAAAAAAAGAAACAAATCTTCATTGTAATAAACACTAGCATTTATGAGGACTCTATCTTAATACAAATTACACAATCTAGTTTACTAAAACGAAAAATAACAGGATTGCAAATAATAATAATAAACATAATAAGCTTAATGTTTCTAGCTAAATAAACAGAACAAAGCAAGATGTCACTAGAAACTGTCAGAGTATATACGAATATAATATTACATCATAGGTCAGAAAACCGTTCATTTGTAGAATGTAATCAACCGTTAATATCACTTTTTAGTTATGGTAGCACATCCAGCCTGTAAAGAAAATTGCGCCCAAGCTGTTGAATAGTGTAAATTGATTCCATATTAGATGAACTACAAAGATATGTTTCAAATACACATTGGATGGGGCACATTTTGAGTACATAATGGCTACAAATTGAATTCTTAATCCACCTCATTAATAGTGTTTCCTTTTCTCATATACATGGAATATATTTTAAAAGACATTTCAACAAAACCTATTCTAAATATATCCATATTCCTGCGTGTCATTTTTTTACGGTTAAGAAAAACTAATTTGTGACAAACGAATAAAATTCCTTCTAAAAAGCTATATCGCGGAATTGTTTAAGGAAAATACACTCATGATATACACTCATAAATTTCCTTAAAGTTACTTTCACGTAATTTTAACAACTCAGCCAGAAGTTCTCCACAATCTCTTGCAGTCTTGGTCATGAAATTAAGCAGTCTACAGCCTTGTTTAAAACAACCTGTCGCAATAATTTATGCGCTAAACAAATGTACAGGATGATGCAGTTGCCAGCAAAATGACCTACTATACTGCAGAAGCATCTGATACTCCGACCCAAGGTTTATATTCATAGTTTCTTCTCCGTGGTGATGTTGTAAGGAAGCAAAGGGACAGTTTCGGCTGCACGCCATCCTCCATACCAATTTCGGTCGTTTTAGGGTGGTCAATCTCTTGACCGACGTGATACTTCGGCCAATAATATTCCGTTCCCGACACTCCAATTCGGAACGCCGTTGCGACAATATGATTAATTGCACGTTTTGTTGATAAAACTTCCGGTCTACTCCCGTCTGCTTTAACAGGTGTTACTGGATTCTCTAAGCACTCTCATATGTAATGGTGGACTTCACGGAACCTAAGTGTTTGTGAAAAACTGTATGGAACAGCCTCGTCCTGCATGCGGAATACTTCTTGAAGGTGACATTATGACTCGCAACTACCAACACGACCCAGTGAGAGAGGGGAGGGAGGGAAACGGAGAGAGAGAGAAAGAAAGATAGAGGGAGAGGGAGGAAGAGAGAGGGAGGGAGAGAGAGAGATTGAGAGAGAGAGATTGAGAGATAGTCCCCGGTCCAAGATCCTCGAGTCTCTTTAGGAAGAATCTCATTTGCGAATGATTACTGAAATTACGTAGTTTCGGAAAGATGCTGGTTGCCCGCAATATTTGAACGAGTTCAAACAGTTGCATTACAAAATATCCCAATGATTGATGTAATATCTTGTGTTGCTCCGGCTTCAAAGTTTTACTTGAAGCTTCTTACGAGTACATAGGTAGATTTCTGTTTCTACGTGCTGCCTTGTTTGCTTGGATTATAATGTAATAATAAATTGCAATTTATTATAAGTGCAAAAAAAAAGTATATACTAATTATCAATATCTTCAAAATTCATCACGTTAAATAAGCAGTCGTGTTCCTTTTAAGGACCTTCAGTTATGTAAAAGAAGTTGTGTTCAATTTAAAAATTGTGTTAACTATGTAGTTTTTATTTGCTTTCTTCATTCATTAAAATAGAACCGCTAAAGCAATCACCTCAATACGTTAAGTCAACGTTTTTTGGTTTGAACTCATTTACAAAGTAACAACACATTTATAAAAAATGAATAATTCAAATACTGGTCAAAACCTTCCTCACTTTTGAATAGATTCAAAAATCTTCATTGAAACTGCAACGGTAAAAAAAGTATTTATTTTAAATATTTCAATCGAAATGGAGAAGCCAATTATTGGAAATCGTTGTATTGAAGCTATTAAAATAACGCGGTAGCAATTAGCACATAAAACGTCATTGAGAATGTTCAGATGGCACAGAAAGCTGATGCCTTTGAAAATAATGTTGCATGCTCTTTAACACTGAATGTGTCCTTTAACAATTGCTAAATTCAATGTTTCAGATATTTCCAAATATAATTAATATTTGCCTTTTTGTAATATTGTAACAATATAACAAAGAAATCGAATCAGTTCATATTTCCTTGCATACGTAGTGCATACCAGTTGTCAAAACCACCATACTCATTTTTATTAAGCACTAGTCAAATCTGTGGTTACATCGTATCTAGCTCCCTTCCTACAAATAGCGTTTCTCACGCTATTATTTCTTTTCAAATTTTATTTGAATACCTAAGCACAAAATCTGTTGACGTACAGTTTCCGTGAAATATGTGTCTATTCCCCCATTGGAACAGTACATCTCCGCCCCCCCCCACCACCATTTATCTCGGCGTCGGCATTCGCATTCGAAGTGTGTGAAGTCGGGTGGCGCGCCGCGCGGGCCATCGTTCGCAGCCTGACACCAGCGCACCCCCTCCCCTCCCCCCCCGGAGCACCGCCTGCGGATATTTCCAACTCCGCGACGGGGGGGGATAAGACGCGTCGTCCGGAGTTTACAAGCGCAAGCGGCGGTGATCTACCCAGCGGCCAGTATATGCCAATCCGCCTGCAGAAACGACGTGCGCGTAAGCGGCGGGGACGGCTGGTGGGCGCAGACGGGTGGGGTCGGGATGGGATGGGGTGGGGTGGGTGGTGGCGGTGTAGTGGAGATGGCAGAAAGAAACGGTGGTGGGGTTTTGGGGGTTAGAGGAGGAAGGGAGAGGAAAAGGTGGGCACGATGTGAAGGTCGAGGTGAAAGTGGGAGGGTCCACTAGATTACTATGCTTTCTTTTGCCCGCAACGCTTCCGCATTCCTACTTCGCTTCCTCGGATGGCTATCCCGATCATTGGAAGGCCTGTGCCATCTCAGCTTCGGGCTGCCCAACCGGGTCAGTTAAAGACAACGTCTTGGCTACTCTTTGCTGTTACCTGCAATAGGTCTATTATCGCTGCCCTTTCACGACTCGATGCGGCGTCTTCTATATTCCACACCAAATCCGCATTTCGCTTGCCGTCCTATCTGCCGCCTTCCAGCATACCAACTTTCTCTTACCGGCCTTCCTTTCAATACTATTTTCGCCTCCACCTCTTCACTCGTCTACAGGTCTTGCTTTCTTCAGATATATTGTATTATTCGCAGTGAATCACATCTTCATGTTACACTAATTACGTTACATTTATTCCTGCAATCTATTATGCGTATTGTTCCTTTGCCATCTAGACCTAAATCTAACTAACTCTTAGTCGTTTTTTACGAACTCTTCCACTGCTACGTAACAACAACCAAGCTGCCATCTACCCTGACTCCCACATTCCCCGTTGCCGTCCCCAATCCTCAATATCTTATGCTCACGTTACCCAGCTCCTCCATGGGTGCTGCTCTCTTACTCTGTTCCCACGCCCCCTCACGTCTCCTCCCGCAGAGTTTGCGCTGCGCGGAGTTCGGCCGCGGCGGACAGATGTTCAGAATCCCGTAGCGAATACGGGGCGGGAGAGGAACCGCGCGCGGGTATAAATTATGCATACATCAGTCGTCGGCGGGGGCGGCGCGCAAGGGCTGCGCGGCGGCGGGCGGAGCGGCAGCGCGAGCGACGGGCGAATCTTCCGATACGCGCGGGCGCTGGCGGGTCGCGCGGCGGGCGAGCCGTGTAATGGCCACCTTCCGCCGTCCGGGTGTCCAATACAGTTTCGCGGGTAGTTAGCGGGCCCCGGGCCGCCGGCGGGCGCGGTGGCGAGGGGAGCCGGGCGCTGAGAGGGGCGGGGCGGGGGGGGCGGGCGCCCGAGGTGCGGAAGGCTACCGGGGCGGAGACGCGCGCGCGAGAGTGAATTTGCGAAGTAAATCTGGTAGTAGACGTGTACTTTGAGCGGAAGGGAGCGCTGCAATCTGGGCCCGGGTTATCTAGACAGGAACGGGGGACAAGGAGGCGGAAATCCGTTGCAGTCGCGGAAAGAGAAATATGAAGAGTCACAATGAAATGATGTTGGGAAAAGGAAAGTAAAAGTTCACGGATTCGTAATGAATGGGTGAAGTAAAGAATGATGACACTGAAGTATGCCTTAAGAAAGCGCGTTTGGGAGAGAAAATGTAATTGGGAGAGAAATAATTGTGTCGCTACGTTGAAAGGTTGCAAATCTGGTAAAACTGGAAGAGTGTTTATTTACAACATCAGATGATTAGAAGAAAATATCGTTTACTAAGATATTAAAAGAAATTTGACAGTTTCGATGTAAACCATGGAATAAAATGAAAACTAAGCATTGTTTTAATTGATTGTCTTTTTACGACACAACTGGAAAAGGGAAACAAGGATTAATGTCAATAGTTTAATAGATTTATCGTAAGCGAAGAATTCAGCAGAGAGCGAGAGATGATGGTTCATCTCCCCCTTTCCCTTCGATTCAATTTCGTACCTTTCAGGCGCTAGCGCGTGTTCTGAAGAGCTACTTCAAGTAAGCAATGCCCACCCACGCCCCTGGCGCACGAGGGGACAACCGGCGGTGGCAAGCCACGTGGACAGCGGTGGTGCGGCAAAATATCGCCCGCGCCGCGTCCACACATTATCGTCCCTCGGGGCCGCGCGCGCAGACGTCTCTCCTTACGTCCGGGGGCGTGCCGGCTTTGCGGTCGCTGGGGGCGGCGGGGCGATGGGGCCGATGTTGCGCCCGTTGAGTCTAACGCCCCGCGCCGTATTGTATGGCGGAGATTAGCCTTTCGTTAGCGAGGAGTGCCGCGCTGGCGCGTCCGCTGGCGTGGGGCGGGGGGGGCGCGTGGAATGGGCGGGTCGAAGGGGCGCGTGCGAGGGCGGAGGTGAGGTGTGTAGAGACGGGCGGAAATCGATTGGCGGTGGGGGCGAAAGAGGGGCGAAGTGGCGGGCGCAAATGGAGCCGCTGAGGGGGATGGTGTCCCAGAGGGGTGGGAATAAGAAGTGATGGCTGGGCGATGGGGTCGGCGTGGGGGAGGAGGTCTGAGGCATGATTGTGCTGACAGGGCGGAAGGCACAGTAGTTGCAGTGGGCGATGGAGATGACGTGCAGGTGGAGCTGTGGCAAGCAGGGGCGGAGCATTTGGTGGCAGAGGCGTTGGCGGTGGTGACGAAAGCCGGAGGCGGATCTGGGCGAGGCCGGGGAGGGGACGACGGCGGAGCTTGACGTGGACGGAGGCGGACCCGGTATTGGGGGTGAGAGGCGGGGGGGGGGGCGCGTCGTAATGTATTGCGGCCGATTAGAGCCTAGTGGAGTCGATACAACAGACGTTTTGTCCGCCGCTCCTTTCGGCCTTCCGCGCGATTAGCTGGCCCGTCCGCGGCGCACAGCGCATCCTTCTTTCGCCCGCCCCCTCTGCCCGACACCCCTACATCCTCACGTAATCCCTTAATTCGCCGAGGTTTGGAGGTTTGGAGGTTTGGGCATCGATAAACGAAGTGAAATCCACTGCAAAATATAAGATTCAATTCACTAGAGAGTGTAATTTATTATGAACTAAGAGCAGTAGTATGTATTTGTAACAACGTAGATTAGATTTTTATAAGTAATAATGATTCACAAATCAAGTGATGTATTGATCTCATTATTGAAATAACACTAGAAGACGATTTGTCTATTACTACAGAATTACTTTCCTTCTTCTTCTTCTTCTTCTTCTTCTTCTTCTTCTTCTTCTTCTTCTTCTCTTTTTCAGATAGTGCCGCTGTTACTTTTTACATGGAGAAAAACACTGAATTTCATGTTGAGTTTTGTATTTACAGATCATCTCCAAAATAATCTTAATTAAAGTTAATCACAATGGTCGAAAGTTTGCTATAGTAAATTAGTTATCTCTTCATAAAACTTGAAATAACAAAGCAAAATTGTTTGTTTACTGTGATGACATACAAATTTTTTGTGGGTTTACTTTTGAAAAGCATCATGCCTCCAATTGGCCGATGCAAAAATCAACTTACATTATTCTACATATTCAGTATGTTAAAAAATTAACTAATCGATAATTGTTTAACGCGGTGTAATCATTAGAAAAAGTGGTCGTGAAACTGTGTAACAATGAACATGTCTCTACTTTTGTTGTATAGATAATATATATAGTTATTAAATATGTATATTTTTCTACGTACACGTTTAAAAGTATTTTTTTTTCAAAAAGTCCTTCTGTCTAAAGGTCTTGAGTCGCAATTACGCTAATTCACAAAATATAACATCGTTTTCAACATTTGGATCGTGAATAACTACTTTTAATATTTCCTGTAAGCTGCCTTATATGGCTATATGCTAACCACAATTACCCCTTAACCCGTGGCTGCAAGGCCGAGACGCTGCTAGTAAGCTTTCGCTCGTAAAGAGTTGTTGTGCCAATGTACATACATACATAAGGTGCTTTATAAACATTGTAATATTTTTCTTCATCAAAGTTTATAAATGTTTTTGTTTCTTTTTGCAGGTAAGTCTGACGGTGGAAAGAACATTTTTTGCAGTAACATGACTCTTCAACGGTAAGAATATTTCTCCTAATGTATATTTCATATTCATTTTCAAATTACTACATTAGTCATTCTAAAATTGGTACACTATTTTGTATTTTGCTTTTATACTTGATTTAAATACTGTTATTAATACTGTTATTAATACAATGTTATGCAATGTTAACGACGCTTCTGCACTTTAATTCAACTATATTATATGAGACACTAAAAATGTGATTAATATAATATGGTTGTCGAATCAACTCTAGTCGCAAAATAAAATGAAAGTGTGTTGAAATGACAGTGTGTTCAAAAAATAGCATTAGGAGATTACTCGTAGAGTGATAATATTCTATTGGCTTCTTGTAATAACAACCATATTTAAAATATGTTTACAAATCAGATGGGAGATACCTAGTAGTTGACGCGTCCGAAATCACTAACAATCAATCAAACCGCTTGCCCTCACCCCACCCTCTCTGTTCTCTCCACTTTCTTTCTGTCTCGCTCGTGCTTTCGCGTCCCATCGCCCCCCCTCCCACCACCACAAGCTCTCCCTTCCAGTCTTCAGCTTGCCCTGCCCATTTTCCTCGACACCTGATGACACCCGATAACATTGCTGCATAGTATTGCGGATTGCATTGAACTAACTTCGGTAAAAAACAAACAGTTTTCGAGTAACAGGTTTTAATCCCTCTCCCTCGTTTACTTTGTTTCTGGGCCGTTCAATAAACGTAAAACATTTTGGAGCAATCCCTCCTATAGTTCAAGCGTTTTTATGATACACACACACGTGAACACGTATTCATGCATGCATACTATATACATACATTTTATAACATATTCATTTAAATATTGGATTATATTTAAATATCATAAATATTGATTACAATGATGTTGGAAATTTGTAACGTAAAAGTACTTTATTTGGCAGCCGAGGAATATTCGTAACAATACGAAAAAGTTTCGATGATATTTTTTTTAGGATTTGCGATGTTCAAGTGTGCCGGTCCTGTTCTGGACATGTCGAAGGGCCGGTGCTGTCGTCCTCGCGGCGCGAAGGCTCAGCCGCACTCGCACTCCCCCGCCCCCGCCCCCGCTTGCCCCAACGCGCAAATCCGCCCGCGGCCGCTGACAGGCGGAGCGAAGCTTTATCGCTCACGCGCCGCGCCGCCACCGGGAGCGCTGCCGATTGGAGATTCGCGTAACGGGAGCGCACGCGAGTTCACGCGCGGCTGCAGCGGCGTGACGTGCCGCGAGCCCACTAGCATGCGTGCGCCGCGCGTGATCGAAGTCCGTGGTGGGTAACTTCGATGATTTGTGTATCGGTGGGGCTGTGTTGACGCTCTAATAGTACTTACCAAAGATATTCAATAGAAATTCATAAAGTTGTGTTGTAATTTAGGTTTGAAAGAGTTGAAAATAAGGCAAATGTTTTGAGTATTATGAAAAAATATCAACGAAAAGAGGTAAGTCTCTAAATCATTGATTAGAGAGGGAATTTAATTAATTACGAAACCGGATCGGGTTTGGTTTGTTTGTACTTGGTGCGTCGGCCTATATATGGGCCCATGGCCGACCAGCGATGTCCCGGCCTCGCGGCCGTGGTTTAAAGGGGGTACGTGCGGTTAGCACGAAGACATCTCCACGCCGTATTCTGGTCTTCTCAACCTGAGAAGTGAATTTTCTCATCGCCACACATTCAACATACACTGGGAAATTTCAAGAAAACGTAACTTTAGTCTTGGCTCGACCGGAAATGGAACCCGGGGCCGCGTAGTGGAAATCAATAGCTAGCAACAAGCTCCACTCCGGCTACATAGCTAGGTGAAAATTAGATCCTTAGCTGTCTGGAGGAGAGTTCTGTAGGCTGCTGTGATCGGAAATTTTCTGGGGTTTCTCCGAACATAGCCAGGCGAATACCGGAGCAATACCCTAACAAACAGGCCAAAAAACCTCGCAACACCTTTCCTTCCTATTCCTTGTCCTATCCTCACTCTTTACTTAAACACTCTCACACTCACACTCACACTCACACTCACATGCACTACACTACCATCCTTGTCGGGAGCCTAAAGCCTTATTCGGTTAGAGCAGTGCTCGCTGGGAGAAATACTTGAAGAGTGACATCCACCGCAAGCCAAAGTGTAGGTCGGCGTCGGGCCTCTCTCGCCTTTGGGGAACACCTAACACTAGCCTAATAAAACGAATGATCATACTCGTAGCTGTTGGTAGTCACGGAATCATCAATCAACTAATATTAATGCATTTATTTGTGAACACAAATCAAAAGAAAACCACATCAAGGACAGTTTCCCGGTCATAGAGGCTAATATTAACTTTATTTTCGACCAATAAAACGACACTTTCTTGTTTATTTATATATTTTTACAATTTCTCTAACCATTCCAAGTGGGAATTTACTTATTTAATTTTACATTATTATACTCACGTTTTCAAATGCATGGAAGAGAAGAAACCTCTGTAAATTGAAAAATATCACTTCCCACGGTAAAAAATCTGACAAGTAACAAAAAAATGATTCGCAGATTTGAATTCAGGCCACTTAAGTTAGAAAAATTATATTTCACCTGTTCAAGTTAGTTTCGCCAAATCCCCGCCGGCCTGTTATCGGACCTGCCTGACTGACCGTGCTGCAGTCGGTCGCGCCGCGCCGCACGCATTGCGCGGAGGGAAAGTCTTGTGCAGGCGCTGTGTGCACGCACGTGGGCGCTTGTCAACCCCGCAGCAGACGGCGTGAGCGTGCGTGCGCGCGCGCGCGACGCGGAATGAAAGCACGCGTGTCAACACGTGATGGTTGATTCAGCACGGCGCGCCCCGGGCGAAGCGCAGCGCCACGGCGCGGCGTGGGCTGTGTAGCGGCCTTCACGGGGGGGGGACTCTAATCTGCAGTAGGTCAGTGGAGTGGTGGCACTGAGGTTGTTCCAGGAAAAGGGGATGGGGGCGAAATGTGTGTGGAGAATTTACTCCGAATGATGTGTGAGAACTGATGGAGAGAGAAAGAGTGTGAAATGTACTCAGAATGATATGTGAGAAAATATGAATAATGCGAGAACACACACTAACAATAATAATAATAATAATAATAATACACATTATCTTTGTAAATAAATATGAATACGTATTAATTTAATAAAAATAAAAGAGTATTTTGAGGATTGTTTTAAGAAAACTTGTTTAATAATATTAATTATTTAGAAAGACACTGAAAAATAAAGTACCTAATATTTGATTATATTGAAATGAAGATAATTGAAATATAATGTAATTTTATTAACTCATTTTGTTTATACACAAATACACAAAAAATCGTACTACTGCAACTTACAAATTACGTTACTTTAAATGCTACATATTTAGCGGCGTATCTAGCGATGGAGGATGATTATCCTGTGAGTGGCAATGGATCCTGGTACAGTGAACGATTTCGTAGGGCAGTTGGTTGGTAGGTTGGCTACCTTGGGTGACGTATGTGTAGCGACTCGGACCTGGCACAGAGGAATGGGTCGAGGTGTAAGGGGATGCACAGAGGAATGAGATAAGGTGTAATGGGTGGAGCGCATTGTGTTAGATCGAAAGGGGCAGCATGAGAGCAGACTGGGAGTGACGCTGAAGTCTGGGCGAGGAGAAGCAGTGGGCGCGGGACGTGCGTATATATGTTTATGTGGTAGTATAGCGACATGAAACGAAACAGTGTAGATTAAACGAGTAGCGTCTGGACGAGACGAGAGGACAGGAGACAAAGGGGGTAGAAACGTTGGGTCAGCGAAGAGGGGAGGCTACGTGTGGTGACAAGGTGGGTTGAAAGGGAGAGAGGGAGAGACGCGAGATGGAACGGCACATTTGTAACAGGGAGTGTGTGGGTGGGGTGCGTGCGGAGCGAAACGAGATGGGGAGGGAGGAACGTAGATGTCTGGGACGGAGAGGAACGGGAAGTGTGGCAGGGGAAAGCGGGATGAGTAGAGTGGGATACGACGCGGAACAACGCAAATGGAAAGGGGAGGGTGGAAAAGGGGAGAAGTCGCGGGCGCATCGAGGTGGAGAATAGAGCGTCGTTCTCAGGACGACCACAGCAGCGCGTGTGAAGGGAAGCGGGTTGCAGCCGGGTCGGTTGGGCACGTGAAAGAGGGAGAATGAATAGTCCCCCCAGTAAGTTTAAGAAAAACTTTTATCCCAATGTGGGATGCGTTCATTTAATTTAAAATGTTAATTTTTTTAATGTATTTTCCAATCTCAAAAAGTTTAATCGAAGAAAGTCATGCAATGGTGTCTCGCAGTTGCCATATAATCAATGACAAGCCTTGAAGTTACTTCAGAATAAGTGACTGATCAAACTAACGTGACATGTGACATTGCAGAGTACATACTTTGCGATGCACTATGATAAATACAAACCAAATATAATGCTGAAATACCACAATTTTGTACTCTCACAGTTGTAATATTTTTGTTACATAGCTGTGAAAGAACATCAGTATCATGAAATTGAAATACAGAATTGTCTGCTTTCTTTCACCAGTATATCTGATGAATTGCCTGATTCTTCATTTTTTTATATTTATTTAATTTTCCAATCCATAAAATACATTAATCCGGTTAAGTAGAATACCTACTTGCCATGCATTTCCCGTTTCAAACCGCATCCGAATTGTTCTGAAACTATAGCAGCTCTCTCCCATAAATCCCCGGCACATCTGCCATTCAGCCGCCAGAACTTGTGTTTCGGCCCATCTGAGTGCGCGACGGTGGCTTAGTTTTAAGCTGCTGAACACCGCTTGCTCCGTGTCCCGCTCCGCTACACCCCCTCCACGCCTCCACCCACCCCACCCTTTCCTTCCCTCCCCTCCCCTCCCCTCCCCTCCTTCCCTTCCCTTCCCCTCCTCCCTTCCCTTCCGCTTC
>BOPP01000162.1:2679514-2693742 GCA_017312745.1 Gryllus bimaculatus
ACGTGCCGTCACGTTACGCCCGCCCCGCCCCGCCCCCCCGCCCCGCCCCGCCCCGCCCCGCCCCGCCCCGCCCCGCCCCGCCCGCCCCTCCCCTCCCGCCCCGCCCCCCCCGCCGCCTCCCAACCCGCCCCTCGGCCCCGCCTTTCCACGCCCCTCCCCGCCCCTCCCCCATGCCCTCCTCCGCCCCCGTCCCCGCCCCCCCCCATCCCTCCCCGCCCCGTCCCTCCCCGCCCCTTCTCCATACCTCCCGGGCCCCGCCCCTCCCGCCCCGCCACTCTCCCATCCCTCTCCCGCCCCGCCCCTTTTCCGCCACACCCCCGCCTCGCCCCTTCCCACCACACTCCGCCACCCCGCCCCGCCCCCCCACCGCCTCTTCTCCCGCACCGCACCGTACCGCACCGCACTGCACTGTCCCGCCCCGCACCAACCCGGGCCCGGCCTGAGCCCCGCCCCCGGCGACCGAGTTTAGTCGAGTGTTAACGTGTGGCCGCTGCCGGGCGGGCTGTTCCCGGCGCGGGCGTTGCGAGAGAGGGCGGAGGGCAAACGCCGCTCTGCTAGTTTCGCGCGCCCACTGTGCGCGAAGTGATGACGGCTCTGTCGCGGGAGGGAGAAGTGCTACTGCCACGTGACCCAGTCCGTTTCGTAAGGAGCCATGAATAAACAAGTCACTTTCGGATTTTAGTAGTTGGAGCTACAAGAATGGCGCAGGCTTCTCGTACTAGTTAGTTACTATCCCTTTATCTGGGTACCGTTTTTAAATTGCCCAAAATATCTCTCATTCCTTTGTTTACTCAATTGTTATATGATTTCTAATAGAACACAATTATATAGAAAGATAAAATCTTATTCTATAGTAAATATCAGTGAAAAATGAAAGCCCTTTTCTAAGGAAGGTTGCGTTGGGCCGTTTCTTGAAAACGCATATTTCTGAGCTCATTTTCACTCAAATCTTTCCAGTTTTCGAGAAAACTTCATGGACAAAGATATATCTCTCTCTGGTCTTCCCCTCCCTTCCCTTCCCTTCCCCTCCCTTCCCTTCCTTTCCCTTCCCTTCCCCCAACTACTGGGTCATAGTCCTACGAGCTTTCCCCTAAAAAGCTCTTCTCCCACCATTGACCCCATTTGCACTCCCTACACCTCCCGCTGCGCTACACCCTGCCTCCACATCATCAACCACCTCACATCACCCCTTCCCTTCCCCCAACCTGTGGGTCATAGCCCAATGAGCATTTTCATAGAAAATTCTTCTCACAGGGCTAACCCCACATGCACTCCCGTCCCTCTACCTCACTCCGCTCCACTACGTCCCCCCTTCCCCAACGTCACCTACTCCACCCCACCCCTTCACCCACCCTGTGGGTCATAGCTCAACGAGCATTTCTCTAAAAAGCTCTTCTCCCACCACTGTCCCATATGCACTCCCATCCCTCTACACCTCACGCTGTGCTGTGCCCCAAAATCTCCCACCCATTCCCTTCCCCCACTCTGTGGGTCAAAGCCCGACGAGCATTCTCGCAGAAATCTCTTCTCCCAACGCTACCGCCACATGCGCTCCCAGCCCGCTGGCCGCTTTACTAAAATATTTTTCAATCCGTTAAGCGCACGCATTGTTCCGGTCGCTGTTTCATATTTTACACGCGAATTAATTACACCGATTGTTTTCTTTCAATCGGCCGGGCGCGCGCCGCATCTGCTTCCCCCAACTCCGGCCACGCCCCTCTCCTGCCTCCCCCACTCTCTCGCCCTCCCCCCATCCCCCAACCGCGTCATGAGACTCTTTCTCCTCGCAGTCAACTGGGAATCGAGCTGGAGTTCGAGCTGGACGGGGAATTCGATGGCGCGTTCGCCCGAGGGAGTCGAGCTCACGGTTCGAGTGTTTCGAAAGAAAAACTAGAAATATACGAAAAAGCGAAAATGGAAGTTGGTTTTATTTACAAATATGTTTGGTGCGGAAATGATATATTGTAGAAAGTGTTTGGCGGGTCATTACGTATTGTTTAAAAATTGTCACGCAAATACTTAATAGATATACTTAGAGTTTTATTTATTTAATTTTTAAACTTTCATTAATTACATAATCCAATATTTATCATATAAACATTTTTTTTTTATTTTCTTCTGGTTATGGAATGAACTATCCGCATGTAAACCAGAATGCTTTTTTTTTTTGCTTGTGAGACGCTGCCAACTTCATGTTGATAATGACAATTCGGTTATGAATATTAATAATCCGTATAATATTGGTATTAAAATTCTTTGAAACCAATTAAAATTTAGTGAGATAATATTGACACTTTTAAGCTGATGTAAATTTTCAACATCTGCAACAAGTGCTTGATAGCTTCAACAAAAGTCACATTCAGTTTTTGCACACGAAAGATAAACCCAAAATAATAATTAAAGTGAAAACAATGTTTTGTGAATTTTAAAATTTTGTGAACAATTTTGTGTAGTGAAAAATTTCAAGGCTTATCTTATCTCGCGAGGCGCACGGGAAACATCATTTTTGAAATCTCCGTCCAACCTTCGTTAGCAAATACGCGCCTGATTAGATGGGTGCGAGTGCGATTTTGGCTATACAATGATCAACTGATTGAAACCGCGAGTCTGACACAATCGCTCAGGACATCAACTGTCGCCGATACCGAACGCGTGGCAACATTAAACGACAGAGGGGAATTGCACACAGGCAGATGATGGATATGGAAGAGGATCAACTGTCACTCAGAATTTTAGGGCATACAGTGTGGAAGTTTATCATGCGCGGTTTACTTAGAGAGACATTTCATAAATACCCAGAACAGAAAATTCCAATGTAATACCTTCTTTCAAAAAATCGTAAAACAATATACTTTATGGTTTGACACAGCTCCATCGCACTATGTTAAGTTTCCGTCCGGTATTATGACAAACATTAGCTCTCAAACATTTATTTACGGCGATTAATTTTTTTTATTTACGATTGCATACAAATGTTTGTATTTTAAATAATGATTTGTTAATTACTTGTTTCATCGAAATAAAATGCAAACATCGTGAATGGTTGTACAACAGACGTCTGTGGAAGGTAGTTAGGGAATTTAAATGCTACTTTTAACTTCAATGTCACCCTGCAGCAACTTATTTATTCATTTTGACATCACTACCTTTCTTTAGCCATCCAAAACAAGCGTTTTAATAAATTGATAATTCAACTAGAGCTTTAACAAATTCATTAGAACACTAGTGTTTTAATGAAGCTTTTTCCAACACCCATTTTTGTGCGCTAAGCAAACATAGCTTAGTAGTAGATAAAATATTTAAAGAATATAAAGACTAGCAGGCCGAGCCCCATAATAGCATTAAAATACGGTTTGCACCCCTGTACAGATAACGCGGTGTGCGCGCGAATCCCGGCGCCCCCCGCCGCCCACGCGATTGTTTGAGCGCGCGAACACCAGCGGCGCGTCGCGTTTGGCTGTTTATTCTCCCCGGATGTCACTTGTGTACATTATTAAACGAAAATAATTTAGTGTGCTCGGCGCGTTGTTCGCACGTTGCGGTCGTGTTGCGCAAACGCCGTTTGCACCTCCGCCCCCGCCCCTGCGTCACACTCTCTCTCCTCGCTCAAAACCCTTCTCTATTCCCTCTCAATCTCTCCCCCATCTTCCCCTCTCCAACCCTTTCCACCCCCTCCCTCACCAAGCCCTCCACCCAACCCCTTCCCTCTCTCTCCCCTCCACCCTTTTCCCGTCCCACCCCGCCACATCCTATCCCCTCCCCGCACAACCCCTCCCTTGGGCCTGCCTCGTTCTATCACCTCCCTTGATTTCCGCTGGAATTTG
Source organism: Gryllus bimaculatus (assembly GCA_017312745.1). NCBI lineage: Eukaryota > Metazoa > Arthropoda > Insecta > Orthoptera > Gryllidae > Gryllus > Gryllus bimaculatus. Next base: position 2,683,339 of record BOPP01000162.1, read on the forward strand.
AATCTTCCCAGAGCACTGGTATTGCCTCGTCATAAAACCGAGCCGCATCGACTATGTATTTCATTTGAAACCGACGCGCACAGCACAAATTGTCGTTTAATTATTCATGAAATATTACATAAAAGATATTCGTAGTGCGAAATTATTGCATTACTTTTGCAAACGTTACATATCCGGCCGGTATTTCGAGCGCCCTTCGTTCGTAAATATTTACAGGCGCCGACGGCCCCGGGGCGAGGTGCTATGCAGTAGCAGTGTTGCGGTGGGTGACGCGTCGATTGCTGCTGTGGAGGTCAGAAATAAATGCAATGTGACTTCCCACTCTTGTTGTTCTGATTTTTATTTTCTCACATCCTACTCACATAGTATAGAAAAAGTTATGTAATGTTGTATCGAAAAACAGCTAATTAGGCAGAAAAAGTAATATAAGTCCCTCATCCCGTAAAAGTGGATAAAGTCAAAGTGGATTCTTGTTCCTGCATGTAGTAAATTATTTTCCCTGACATATTGTGTTGTTACAATACACATCTTGAGTCCTTGATACGGAAAAGTCGTGTCTCACTCGGTCTGTGAAAAACACTAAACCATTGGCAGAATTTTCACCAAAATTGATACTCTCCGATTAATCTGGCTGATGCTTCTAGCATTTGAAGTATCTTTATTCGGGGGATGCTTTATATGAAGCTTCCACGACATTCTAAAAACTTTCTCAAAATGACTACCGATTTTTTTCTTTACACTTTTTCTCACGCATAGAACAAAAAATGGCGCAGGTTCGATTTTTGCTGAAGTCTGAAGTTTCTAAATTTGCAAACGTTTAAAAGACTTTCAAGGTCTCAGTACAAGTACAATGTTGAAGAGAGAGATTGTTTTCCTGGATGAAACATGTTCATCAAAAATTAACTTTAAACAAAGTCGTTGAAGTTCTTGAAACTGAAAGTAGTTTTGGAGTAATTTCCAGTAAGTTACAAATAATGCAAAGAAGTATGTGCTATTCAGCCAGCACTATTTTGCTATTGTATAGTGTAAGGCTATCGGCTCTTGCATGTGGGTAGAATGTCGACGGAATCATATCATCGGTTTTTATCCGGTGAAGAAAAGGCATCTAGAAAATTCGATGTACGCTTTTATATTAATCTTAAGAAAAGAAAAAAGGTCTATTCAAACAATAGATCCAGAATCTATAATATACTATAGATTGAAATGTAGCTCAATTACTCTTGCATATTATTTCAGCTTAAATAAAGAACTTAGTTTGTGTTTTCACAACTATGTTTCACCTTGTTATTGTTTCTAAGGGAAGAGCATTTGAATCCGCAAACATAAAATCGGAAAAGCGTTCGCAAAAATCGGATGTAGTTTGAATTAAGAAAAAACTAAACTAATGCATCCATTCTCTTATAAACAAAATCACAAATATTCGCACAATATTTGATCAAAGCCCTTACCGGTTTCCCTTTCTTACTTGGACATAGTCAAAGAATTTAATTACAAGCTGGCTGCAAAAACATGTACAGTGTTTTTTTCTTTTTATGGGCGTTTGTACACCTTTTCGTGTCGGATTTTTTCGAAATTCACATACCTCCTTTCTTCTATTTTCCTTCTATAAGCATTCCATTATTTTCTCTTCGTTCTGCTCCCATACAAAACAATCTCATTCCACAGCATCTCTAGCTGCTCCACCTTGTTACACGGCCCAGCGCATAAACTATCTCTCTCGCCTCTCCCACACAATTCACTACGCTCGCCCTGACCAGCGTTCCCTAGACACCACGCCTCCAGCCACCTCCTCCATCAGCCATCACACCCCCACCGCCATCTCCACTGCACCCACCTTTCACTCCAGCACGCCGGAGCTTGTGTTGCAATTGTCGCCCTCACACTCACCCTCACACTCACCCTCGCCCTCGCCCTCGCCCTCGCCCTCGCCCTCGCCCTCGCCCTCGCCCTCAGCCTCACTCTCGCCCTGCCCTCGCCTCGCCCTCAGCCCTCGTCCTCGTCCTCGGTCCTCGCCCTCGCCCTCCCGCCTCGCCCTCGCCCTCGCCCTCGCCCTCGCCCTCGCCCTCGCCCTCGCCCTCAGCCCTCGCCCTCGGCCCCTTCCCGGGGCCCCTCGCCTCTTTCGCTTTCTCGCTCTCACGCTTCGCTCTCGCTCTCGCTCTCGCTTCTCGCTTGTCCTCGCCTTTCGTCTTCACTTTCGCCCTCGCCATCGCCCTCACCCACCCTTGCCATTGCCAAAAAAACGTCATCTCTATCGCAAGCAATACCGGACTCCTAATGATGCCGCCTCTCTGCGCCCCCACCGCAATCAGCTTCCTCACCTTCGCCGGGTCTCTCTGTCTCCGTCGGTTCCTCCTCCGAATCCCGCACACCCTGCCCTCTATATCGCCAGCGGTTTCATCCCACCCTCCGTATATTTCTCCTACTCTTCCGATATTTCCGTCCTTTGACACCATAACCTTCCCTCACGTCCCCTCATCCCTGTAGTCCTCCAGCCATTGACTGTGACTTCCTCGTGCAAGCCACACCATTCTCGCCACAAGCACCACCGCAGCATCGCGCCGCGCTATATCCTGATCCCCCCCCGCCCACGCCCCCAGCCACCGCCACGCCACCGCCAACCGCACGCCCTACCACGCCCCTAACCCTGCCCCCGCGCCCTTTCTGCCGTCTGCCTTTTAACGTGTGCGGGCCGCCGTGGCCATTGTTCCCCAGGCACGGGAGCCGGTGGTACGTCATTAGGGTTTCAGGATGCGCGCCGCACAACCGATGTTTTAACTTACCTGTCTGGAAACGAGCGGAGGCCTGGTCGGAAGCTGCTACCAGCTCGGTTACCCCTTTCTCCCCCCCCGCACACTCCACACACGAGTTACTGGCAGGCGCCTGGTCTACAGGCGCTCTGTCTACCTAGGGCGTGCGGCAACGCCTGGCAGTGTGAGAATGGCTGCGATTATGGTGGCGGTTTGGTCGCGTTTCCAGGGCAAAGCAACGGCTTCAAGGGTGAACAAAACAGACAGCAGCACATCATTAGCTGTGATACGGATTAAAAGTAGATCTGAAATGGTTACATAACAATTCCTTATTGCATTGGAAATATCGTATGGATCGTGAGGAGTAAGAGACTCGATAATTGACAGACAAGGTGAGAAGGAGAGAGAAACTCTTCACCAAAAGGAGTATGATAACGCAGTATGATAAATTCTGTTTTCTGTCATATTTCGCACGTGTTAGAGGAAATGATGATTAACAAAGGCGTTCACTATGAGGTGTCTATGGAAGTACAAAAAGTGGGTTGTTTCAACATTGAAAAAGCCAGATATTCGTAGAAACTTTTGTTCTCCACACATTTTACAAATTATAATTCAAAAGGAAATGGAGATCGTTCTAAGGAAATGAAAGTATGATAAACGATGAGATTAAAAGATGAAAGCATGAAATATAGTTATCGTAAATGAAAAGTATAATGGCGTGAAGTATTAGAAGAAAATACATCGAGCAAGTATTACAGAAGGAATCGGAATAACTGATCTGCAGAACTTGCTGTAGTATCTACTGCAAAACAATTTATTCTAGGTCACGTGGAACTCACTCAGTCGGGTATTGAGTTTGTCTCTGGAACAAATAATTGTGAATAGTATTCAGAACCAACAGTTTTTTTTTGAAACAAATGTATTTTGTGGCTTACTGCCAATGAATCTTAATTGCAAGTTACAGCTTTTAATAAGAAACTCTAATGGGTTAAAGATGATACTAGGTTACGACAGTCCCTTTATTTTCTCTCTTTACGCGATTCTTTGTGAATCAAAAGTAGTGTAAGGCTCTTAGAATGCAACTAGAACACATCAATAAATATATACATAAAACTATCCTTGATAAACGAAATGCATAATCACAGTCTCATATTAACACTGAATACACATAAACTATTAAATTATTTCAAACTAAAGAAATATAATTAAAAGTAAACTCTTTATTGAACAAAATTTCGAACATCCACTTCGACATACAACGGTCAAGCAAATATCTAGTATCCATTTATTTTAATATATGATTCCCGCTATGTCAATTTAAACTGCAAAACTAATTATCTATTGAAATTATTAACCAGTTCAATTTAACCATATTAATTACGGCTGTTTCTCACTTTAACTACGTATTTGAAAAATAAACTTACGAGCATTTTAGCTACACATTCAGCTAGCCAACCATATTTTGTTGAGTCCCCAGTTTTCTTTCGGAAACCAATAACAAAACAAAATGAGCCAAATATTTTAAAATATTTCTTAAATGTTTCGTACATTTTTTATGCGTTCTGTTATGTCACTGAGCAGAGTTAATTACATTCTTGAAGGTAACATAAATAATTGAAATAGAGAAATCGTCCCTGACGTCCACGTCCACAACACAACGTAAAAGCAGAAAAATATGTAAAAGAGAAAAATGTGTGAAAACAATTTAAAAATGCATGGTATATAGAAAGTTTACGTATTGAAATGGATTACTCCAAGAAACGTTTTTATTACGAGAAAGAGGATGAATTCATTAATGCTTATGAAAAAAGCTTTCAATGAGTACGTCCGTAAGTTGGAAGGTTCAATGCTCCTCTAGTTATCTCACGCACCACGTTCTCCGCATGTGCCGCAACTTGGTTACTCTCGAACCAAAGAAGAGGCGGAAACGAATTCTGTATCGCGATATCAAAACTGGTCATGGGGTACGTGAGGCAAATACCAAACGAGACGCCTGGGAGCGGACTGAGCGCGGTGGAAGAAAGCAAAGCAGTGCAGCGGCGGTGACGTCACAGCTACATCGACGAAAGTGCGGTGGGGGCGTCTGCAGCGGAGTGGGAGACAGTGTAGGCATCGGCGAAGACGGGGGCGTGCGGGGCGTATGGGCATGGGTTCGATATTTCTACCATCATTAGTCCTATTAGTAAATGTTTAATTCCGGGAAGTGACGGTGATTCTCCACCACCGGGGAGAAGGTATCCTGCGCCAACCAGTACGACGACGTCTAGAGCATTTCTTTCCTCCAGGTATCTTCCAGAGAGAGGCTGGGGACCTGCCGGGCCGAGCTCCAGACTCACGACTGAGCTATCTGGTAGTGGTAGTGTAGGTCATGTACGTAGTCGTAAGAGGAAATGATAAGACGGGGAAGGGGAAGGAAAGATCGCGCGGGGATCATGACCCGTTTATTAGAGAATTGTTCCGGCATTCACCTGGTGTTGAACGAAGAAACTACAGAAAGCTATTGATCAGAGCAGCTGGCCACAAGAATTCTCCTCCAGACATCGACCGAGTTGGACCGAGTTATGTGCTTGTGTCAAAAGTACGCCATCGTTGGAGCTCGAACCCCAGAACGTCCCGGTGTTGTGCTCCCAGTGCTAAAGCCAGAAGTTGTCGTGAAGAGAGCAGTGTGGGTTGGAACGTAAGCGGCGGTAAATGAAGTGGGAAAAGGCGTGGGTGGCGGCGAGAGGCAGTGTGGGTGGAGACATCAAGCGGTGATGGGACGACCAGGGAGGCTGCATGTGTGAAGGCGTAAGCCGCGTCGGGGCCGATGGGTGAGGGTAGCGGCTTGTGCGATGGTGTGGGCGGTGGCGTGAGGTAGCGTGGGTGGACTCGTCTTGTGGCGGCGTGGGAGTTGTCCGTGGATGCAGGAGCAAGCCATCCCGGGGCCGGAGGTGCGGGAGGCGGCGTGTGTGGCGGGGTGGGCGGGAAGAGAGGCGGGGCGCGGAGGTGAGGGTTAGGGGCGTTGGGTGCCGATGGGGTGGGCGGCGGCGTGAAGGTACGCCGTGGTGGGACTGTCTTTGTGGGCGGCGTGGGAGTTGTCCGTGGATGCAGGAGCAAAGCATTCCCGGGACGGAGTGGCGGTGAGGCGGCGTGTGTGGCGGGGGGCGGAAGCCGAGGCGGGCGCGGAGGTGGGGTAGGGCGTGGTGCGATGGGGTTGGCGCGGCGTGAGGTAGCGTGGGTTGGAGTCGTGGGTGGGCGGCGTGGGAGGTGACCGGCTGGATCAGGCGCAAGCCGCCCTCGGGGCCGGGGTGCGGGAGGCGGCGTGGTGTGGGGCGGGGGTGGGAGCGAGAAAGAGTGGTGTGCGTGGGGGTGCAGGGTAGAGGCGTTTGCGTGTGTGGGTGGCGGCGTGGGAGGGCGACCGTGGATGCAGGCCGCAAGACAAGGCCTCTGGGCAGGGTGCGGGTGGCGGCGTGTGGTGACGCGGTGGGCGGGACAGAGTGGCGGAGCGCGGAGGAGCCGCCGATGAATATTCACGGCGCCGCCCGCGCCCTATCTGTGGGGCGGCGCGGCGCGATAGCGCGCGGAGTCGCGACTTCTTAATTGGCTGCGTGTGCGCGTAATTAATCGGGCGTCGGGGATTACGCCCCCCCCCCGCAGCGCCGCGCCGCCAGAACAGTCGCGCGCCCCGCCATCCTCCCACGCAGCGAAGTTGCCTTGCTGCAGGCCTACGCGAATGCTGCCACGCCGCCTTCTTCACGCACAGCCTGAGGTGGCTCAGGGTATCAACTGATGTCATGACAGTGTCTCTGACTGGGGGGTTCTAGGGTTCGAGTCTCGACGGTGACAGGATTTTCGACTTAGCTAGGTAGCTATGTCGGGTTCTGTCGCTGTCAGTAGGAGAATTCTAGTGGCCAGCTGCATTGATCAATAATTTCCGTAGTTGCTTTGATCAATATCAGACGACTGCCGGACTTGCTGCCGAACAAACGGGCTGCGAACATCGCGCGATCATTCCTTCCTCTTTCTTGTTCTATGCTCACTCCTTACTTACACTCACACTTACATGCACTACTCTACCACACAGGTCGGGAGACCGGTCGGGAGTTAAGAGCTTGTCCCGGCTGGGGCGGTACCCCGCTAACCGTTGGGCAGTTCGGCGCAGGATTCGACTACCCAGCGAGTGAAAATCACCGCAAACTTGAAAGTAAACATGCACTATACATATGGGACTAATGACCTTAGCCGTTGATGCGATCGGAATCACCAATCAAGGAAGCAAGCAAACTTAGTGGTACGCCACTCTTCGCCCCATCATAAAACCACTCGTCAATTCATATCTGGCCACGTCACGACCCATCTTGACTCATTATGTCATGTTGCGTTGCTTCTTGTCTCACCACAATTCGTCACTCTACTCCTCGCAGCACAATCCTCGCAGACAAATCAAGGCAAGCGAAGCCTCAGCATGTAATTATGCTACGAAAAGCTTCTTCCAGACACATCTCGCACTGATACTCCCCATCAGAGGCTGCATCATTTCTGTCGCGATCCAACTACTCCGTGTGTCCTCCCCTTGCCTCCTTTTCTTTCCAAACTATTCATGTACGACACAATTGTCTTCTTTAGCTGCACATGTCCGCTCAATGTAACGTCCCCTTTAATAGCTTCTTAACATATATAAAGCTCCGTAACTCTATTATTCTCAACTGGGATCTCTCTCACTGTCTTTTTTATTTTTTCAAGCATTTTTCGTTCGGAACTTTACCTTACTTAGTCCAGATGTAATGGAATATATTTCTTCTTAAATTGTCCTCGATATATCAATATTACGCGAGGCAGGGACGTCGCTGGTAGGCCTGAGTCCGTTCACGGGCTGTCGCGCTAAGTACATACATTCATATCAATATTCCCTCCCTCCCTTCCATCTAGCTCATGTTTTGTCCTTTCCATTTCGTTCCTTTATGTTACTTTCACTTTGATCGACCTGTCTTCTGTCATTCTCCCTCCTTGCTCCGTATATTACTTTTCGTTTTACCCCTCCCCCCGCATTCTCACATGCCTATTTCTTCTATCGTGATTCTGTTCCTAAACTCGCCCCCTTTCCATTACTTCAGCCCAGTTCTTCCCTTAGTACTAATGCCCACCTCATTTTCATAACTCTGCGTCCCCTCCTTACTAAGTCTTACCAAGCGTGACCGTATAACGGCTGTAACACGTACCAGGTTTATTGCTGCCCGTCCTCGACTTACTCGCAACCCTCGGTCTTCAATCTTCCTATTCCTCCCACCTCCCATCCACGCCTTCTGCCACGGGCACCGAGGCGTCTGTCGCCACCTGCCCCCTCCGTTGCCACCGCCACCGCCACCGCCACCGCCACCTCCACCGCCACCGCCGACGCCGCCGACGCCGCCGACGCCGCCGCCACCACCGCCGCCCTCTGGGGCGTTGACGCGTTATAAGCTCCGCCCCCCCCCCGCAGCACTTGCGGTGGAGTTGAGGGCTCCTTGGAAGACTTCGCTTATGAAGTCCCGTCTGTCTTCCACTCGTGCATCAAGTGAGCCATATTAGGTTCCTCGGGAGGTCTATATTACAGGTTCGCCCTCAGCTATGATTGTGTCGGCGAGGGATTAGACTAGACTAATATCCCCCCCCCCCCGCCGAGCTTCTTTGATATTACTGGGGCGATTATGTTGTCCTCTTAATGTTTCTATGAATCTGCGGCAAATGCTTAATGGCGCTTTGCTGCTCACCAGCGAAGAATTCCACATGAAGTTATAGAAGAAATATATTGTGGTTATTTACTATGTAAGTAACAAATATAAATAGTATACACAATTAGTTATTGTATATAAGGAATTACAATATTTTCCATTGGATACAGCTGAGTTTACTATCATAAAGTGGCGTTGCTCTTCATCATCATCTTTAATTTGAGTAATAGAATTAAATACTTTTGTTTCAAATAACAAAGTAATTTACATTACCTTTTTCTTTACTTTCATTGTCGCAGAAGACTAGAGAAAAGCTTTTATCTCTACTGTTTAAAGAGCCTCAGCTCTATACAGGAACGTTTACTTTTCGATGAAGAACTTTCAACTTCATAGTAGAACACATTTGCGGTTGTGGTATAAGAGCAACGTCTGGAAACGTGTAAGTTCCTAACAAGAAACTTCAGAGCATTCTACACATAATTACGGAGGGAGAAGTTCTAGTGCAGTCACAAGCCGTCATTCTCGGGGCTGACGGATGCTCGTTTCTGAGAAGAGAGACATTCTTAAAATGTTTCTTACTCTATAATTCCGTCTTGCTTTGATTGTTTGTTTTTTGGGCGTGTAACTGCATTACTGTTTGTTTTATTTTCCATTCTGACATAATCTGTATTCTCTTGTTTAATCATCGTGTTAACGTGGAACATTAAATTATACGCTTACGTTACTTTTAAGACCGAAGGATTTTGGTTTTCTGCGTCAAGAGACCTTCCTTAGTTTCATATGTACATTATTGATTATGTAATGCTAATATCGATAACGTTGAACTCATAATATCTTTGTATTGAAATATGTTGTACTGGGAGTGTAGAAAATCTAGATACCGAACAAATGGTTAACATCTCAGACGTGTATGAATCCCATTGTTGCACTTCATACTACTATTTACCATCCCACTTACTTTAACAAATAAAATATATTTTTCTAAAAATAAATGTGATATATCATAGTGTTTATAATAATAGTGTACTGTGCGAGAACTGTCGCGTTTAAAAACCATACAAGTGCCCAACATTGAAATCAATAGAAACAAGATTTTCAAGAGTTGTATTAACGTAAAATATCCAATAATCCCGACATATATTTTGACCACAGAAGATCTCCCAAGATATCATTTGCAGATTACTGTCTGAGGAACATGGAAAGCTTAAAATACGTAAATTTTGGACAATAACTGTCAAAATGGACTTCTGCAAAACACTTGTAATGAGCCAGGAATCCAGTGACGTACAACCTCTCCAGAACCATTTACTTAAGCCTTACATTTAAATCTCACGACACTTGCTCTGGCGCAATACCCGCGAATTGTAGTAAGCTAGTTACCTTCCTCGTGACTTCGACATGCCTGATCTGATACAGTGAAAGTGCAACTCGTCACTTATCCATGATTAATTTGTCTTGATCTCATTCTTCAAGATGGGATGTGTAAAATCCACAAAAGTAATGTAAATAACAGAAAGAAGATGACATGATTAACAAAAGTATTGAACAGGCACATCAACGCCAATTGGATCAGAGCCTATCAACCCGCAAGCCAACATTTCTCGTACGAGTAAATATTCGTGAGTGTGCTTAAATCTTAGTAGTCATTGACTCTTTACAGGAGTAAAAGTGGACGTGATGGAGAATTCTATCTGATTTTTCTATGGGAATGTCTGTACCACTCCATCCTGGTGGCCGGAATGAAGTGGGCCCGAAACGGAGGAGCCCATCGCGGGCTCTTACGCGGAAAGGGCCGGCGCGCTGCGAGGGGCCTGGGCGGGCGGCGCTGCAGTGGGCATAAATCCGCCTGGCCCAATCCTTGAATCCGCCCGCGGCTCACGAAGGCCGTGGCGGCGGGGTGCGGCGCGGCGCGGGCGGGGCTGCCCTCGCCTGACTCTTCCCCTTTGGCCCCCAGCCCCCGGCCCCCC
>BOPP01000162.1:2693767-2718096 GCA_017312745.1 Gryllus bimaculatus
AAAGAGGGAGAATGAATAGTCCCCCCAGTAAGTTTAAGAAAAACTTTTATCCCAATGTGGGATGCGTTCATTTAATTTAAAATGTTAATTTTTTTAATGTATTTTCCAATCTCAAAAAGTTTAATCGAAGAAAGTCATGCAATGGTGTCTCGCAGTTGCCATATAATCAATGACAAGCCTTGAAGTTACTTCAGAATAAGTGACTGATCAAACTAACGTGACATGTGACATTGCAGAGTACATACTTTGCGATGCACTATGATAAATACAAACCAAATATAATGCTGAAATACCACAATTTTGTACTCTCACAGTTGTAATATTTTTGTTACATAGCTGTGAAAGAACATCAGTATCATGAAATTGAAATACAGAATTGTCTGCTTTCTTTCACCAGTATATCTGATGAATTGCCTGATTCTTCATTTTTTTATATTTATTTAATTTTCCAATCCATAAAATACATTAATCCGGTTAAGTAGAATACCTACTTGCCATGCATTTCCCGTTTCAAACCGCATCCGAATTGTTCTGAAACTATAGCAGCTCTCTCCCATAAATCCCCGGCACATCTGCCATTCAGCCGCCAGAACTTGTGTTTCGGCCCATCTGAGTGCGCGACGGTGGCTTAGTTTTAAGCTGCTGAACACCGCTTGCTCCGTGTCCCGCTCCGCTACACCCCCTCCACGCCTCCACCCACCCCACCCTTTCCTTCCCTCCCCTCCCCTCCCCTCCCCTCCTTCCCTTCCCTTCCCCTCCTCCCTTCCCTTCCGCTTCCTTCCCCTCCCTTCCTTCCTTCCCCTCCCTTCCTTCCTTTCCCCTTCCCTGCCCCCAACTATGGTCATAGTCCTAACGAGCTTTCCCTAAAAAGCTTTTCCCACCATCTGACCCCATTTGCACTCCTACACCTCGGCTGCGCTACACCCTGCTCCACATCATCAACTACACCTCACATCACCCTTCCCTTCCCCAATCCTGTGGTCAAGCCCAATGAGCATTTTCAAGAAAATTCTTCTAAGGGGCTAAACCCCACATGCACTCCGTCCCTCTACCTCACTCCGTCCATACGTCCCCCTTCCCCCAAGTCCCTACTCACCCACCCCTTCACCCACGCCTGTGGGTCATAGCTCAACGAGGCATTTCTCTAAAAAGCTCTCTCCCACCATGTCTCATATGCCTCCATCCCTCTACACGCTACGCTGTGCTGGCCCCAAAATCTCCCACCCATTCCTTCCCCCACTCTGTGGGTCAAAGCCCGACGAGCATCCTCGCAGAATATCTCTCTCAACGCTAACGCCACATGCGCTCACCAAGCCCGCTGGCCGCTTATAAAAATATTTTTACATCCGTAAAGCGCACGCATTGTTCCGGTCGCTTGTTTCATATTTTTACACGCAGGAATCTATTACACCGATTGTTTTCTTTCAATCGGCCGGGCGCGCGCCGCATCTGCTCCCCCAACTCCGGCCACGCCCCCTCTCCTGCTCCCACTCTCTCGCCTCCCCCATCCCAAACCGCGTCATGAGACTCTTTCTTCTCCTCGCAGTCAATCTGGGAATCGAGCTGGAGTCGAGCTTCGGAGCTCGGCGAATTCGATGGCGCGTTCGCCCCGAGGGAGTCGAGCTCACGGTTCGAGTGTTTCGAAAGAAACTAGAAATATACGAAAAAGCGAAAATGGAAGTTGGTTTTTATTACAAATATGTTTGGTGGGAAATGAATATTGTAGAAAAGTGTTTGGCGGGTCCATTACGTATTGTTTAAAATTGTCCACGCAAACATACTTAATAGATATACTTAGACGTTTTATTTATTTAATTTTTAAACTTTCATTAATTACATAATCCAATATTTATTCAATAACATTTTTTTTTTTATTTTCTCTGGTTATGGAATAACTCATCCGCTGTAAACTCAGAATGCTTTTTTTTTTTTGCTTATGAGACGCTGCAACTTCATGTTGATAATGACAATTGTTAATGAATATAATAATCCGTATAATATTGGTATTAAAATTCTTTGAAAACCAATTTAAAATTTAGTGAGATAATATTGACAACTTTTAAGCTTGATGTAAATTTCAAGAATCTGCAACAAGTGCTTTGATAGCTTCAACAAAAGTCACATTCAGTTTTTTGCACAGACGAAAGATTTAAACCAAAATAATAAATTAAAGTGAAAACAAATGTTTTGTGAATTTTTAAAATTTGTGAAACAATTTTGTTGTAGTGAAAAATTCAAGGCTTATCTTATTCGCGAGCGCACGGGAAACATCAATTTTTGGAAATCTCGTCAACTTTCGTTAGCAAATAACGCGCTGATTAGCATGGGTGCGAGTGCGATTTTGGCATATACAATGATCAACTGATTGCAACCGCGAGTCTGACACAAATCGCTCAGGACATCAACTGTCGCCGATACCGAAGCGTGGCAACAATTAAACGAAAGAGGGGAATTGCACACAGCAGATGATGGATATGGAAGAGATCAACTGTCACTCAGAATTTTAGTGGGCATACAGTGTGGAAGTTTTATCATGCGCGGTTTACTTAGCGAGACATTTCATAAATACCCCCCAGAACTATGAAAATTCGCAATGTAATACCTTCTTTTCAAAAATCGTAAACAATATATTATTGGTTTTGACACAGCTCCATCGCACTATGTAAGTTTCCGTCGCGGTATTATGACAACAATTAGCTCTCAAACATGTTATTTACGGCGATTAATTTTTTTTTATTTACGATTGCATACAAATGGTTTGTATTTTAAAATATGTTTGTTAATTAACTTGTTTTCATCGAAATAAAATGCAAACAATCGTGAATGGTTGTACAACCAGACGTCTGTGGAAAGGTAGTTAGGGAATTTAAATGCTACTTTTACTTTCATGTCACACTGCAGGCAACTTATTTAATTATTTTGACATCACTACTACCTTTCTTTAGCATCCAAAAAAGCGTTTTAATAAATTGATAATTCAACTAGAGCTTTAAAACAAATTTCATTAGAACCTAGTGTTTTAATGCCAGCTTTTTCCAACATCCCATCATTTTGTTGCGCTAAGCAAACTAGCTTAGTAGTAGATAAAATAATTTAAAGAATATACAAAGACTAGCAGGCCGGAGCCCCATAATAGCATTAAAATACGGTTTGGCACCCTGTAACAGATAACGCGGTGTGCGCGCGAATCCCGGCGGCCCCCCGCCGCCCACGCGATTGTTTGAGCGCGCGAACACGACGGCAGCGTCGCGTTTGGCTTGTTTATTCTCCCCGGATGTCACTTGTGTACATTATTAAACGAAAATAATTTAGTGTGCTCGGCGCGTTGTTCGCAACGTTGCGGTCGTGTTGCGCAAAACCCGTTTGCACCTCGCCCCGCCCCTGCGTTCACACTCTCTCTCCTTCAAACCCTTCTCTATTCCTCTGCCAATCCTCTCCCCATCTTCCCTCTCCAAACCGCTTTCCACCCCTCCCTCACCAAAGCCCTCCACAACCCCTTCCCTCTCTCTCCTCCACCTTTTCCCGGTCCACCCCGCCACATCCTATCCCCTCCCGCACAACCCCTCCCTTGGGCCCTGCCTCGTTTCTATCACCTCCCTTGATTTCCGCTGGAATTTGAATCTTCCCAGAGCAGCTGGTCTTGCCTCGTCATAAAACCGAGCCGATCGACTATGTATTTCATTTGAAACCGACGCGCACAGCACAAATTGTCGTTTAACTTATTCATGAAATATTAGCATAAAAAGCTATTCCGTAGTGCGAAATTATTGCATTACTTTTTGCAAACGTTACATACCGGCGGTATTTCGAGCGCCCTTCGTTCGTAAATATTACAGGCCGCCGACGCCGGGGCGAGGTGCTATGCAGTAGCAGTGTTGGCGGTCGGGTGAGCGTCGGATTGCCTCGCTGTGGAGGTCAGAAATAATGCAATTGACTTTCCCATCTTTGTCTGATTTTTAATTTTCTCACATCCTACTCACAATAGTATAGAAAAATTCATGTAATGTTGTATCGAAAAACAGCCTTAATTAGGGCAGAAAAAGTATATAAGTCCCTCATCCGTAAAAGTGGGATAAAGTCAAGTGGATTCTTGTTCCTGCATGTAGTAAATTATTTTCCCTGACATAATTGTGTTGTTACAATACACATCTTGAGATCCTTGATAAACGGGAAAAGTCCCTGTCCTCACTCGTCTGTGAAAACACTAAACCATTGGAGAATTTTCAAACCAAAATTGATACTCTTCCGATTAATCCTGGCTGATGCTTCTAGCATTGAAAGTATCTTTATTCGCGGGATGCTTTTATTATGAAGCTTCCACGACATTCTAAAAACCTTTTCTCAAAAATAGACTACCGATTTTTTCTTTACACTTTTCTCACGCATAGAACAACAAAATGCGCAGGTTCGATTTTTGCTGAAGTCTGCAAGTTTCTAAAATTTTGGCCAAAACCGTTTTAAAAAGACTTTCAGGTCTCAGTACCCAGTACAATGTTGAAGAGAGAGATTGTTTTTCCTGAGATGAAACATGTTCATCAAAATTAACTTTAAACAAAGTCGTTGAAAGGTTCTTGAAACTGAAAGTAGTTTTGGAGTATTTCAGTAAGTTACAAATAATGCAAAGAAGTATGTGCTATTCAGCCAGCCACCTATTTGCTAATTGTATAGTGTAAGGCTACGCTCTTGCATGTGGGTAGAATGTCGACGGAATCATATCATCGTTTTTTATCCGGTGAAGAAAAGGCAAATCTAGAAAACTTCGATGTACGCTTTTATATTTAATCTTAAGAAAAGAAAACAGGTCTATTCAACAATAGATCCAGAATCTATAATATACTATAGATTGAAATGTAGCTCATATTACCTCTTGCATATTATTTCCAGCTTAAACTAAAGAACTTAGTTTTGTGTTTTCCACACTAATGTCAACCCTTGTTATTGTTTCTAAGGGAAGAGCATTTGATCGCAAACATAAAATCGGCAAAGCGTTCGCAAAAATCGATGTAGTTTGAATTCAGAAAAAACTAAAACTAATGCATCATTTCTTTACAACAAAAATCACAAATATTCGCACAATATTGATCAAAGCCTTACTCGGTTTCCCTTTCTTACTTTGGACAATAGTCAAGAATTTAATTACAAGCTGGCTGCAAAAACATGTACAGTGTTTTTTTCTTTTATGGGCGTTTTTTTACACCTTTTCGTGGTCGGATCTTTTGAAATTCAATCATACCATCCTTTCTTCTATTTTCCCTTCTATAATAAGCAATTCCATTATTTTCTCTCGTTCTGCTCCTATACAAAACAATCTCATTCCACAGCATCTCTAGCTGCTCCACCTTGTTTACACGCCCAGCGCATAAACTATCTCTGTCGCCTCTCCCAACAATTCACTACGCTCGCCCTGACACGTTCCCTAGACACCACGCCTCCAGCCACCTCCTCCATCACCCATCACACCCCCACCGCGCCATCCTCCACTGCACCCACCTTTCACTCCAGCACGCCGGAGCTTGTTTGCAATTGTCGGCCTCTCACACTCACCCCTCAACTCACCCCTCCGGCCCTCGCCCTCGCCCTCGCCCGCCCTCGCCCCCTCGCCTCGCCTCGCATCGCTCTCGCCCTCGCCCTCCGCCTCGCCCGCCCTCGCCCTCGCCCTCAGCCTCACTCTCGCCCTGCCCTCGCCTCGCCCTCAGCCCTCGTCCTCGTCCTCGGTCCTCGCCCTCGCCCTCCCGCCTCGCCCTCGCCCTCGCCCTCGCCCTCGCCCTCGCCCTCGCCCTCGCCCTCAGCCCTCGCCCTCGGCCCCTTCCCGGGGCCCCTCGCCTCTTTCGCTTTCTCGCTCTCACGCTTCGCTCTCGCTCTCGCTCTCGCTTCTCGCTTGTCCTCGCCTTTCGTCTTCACTTTCGCCCTCGCCATCGCCCTCACCCACCCTTGCCATTGCCAAAAAAACGTCATCTCTATCGCAAGCAATACCGGACTCCTAATGATGCCGCCTCTCTGCGCCCCCACCGCAATCAGCTTCCTCACCTTCGCCGGGTCTCTCTGTCTCCGTCGGTTCCTCCTCCGAATCCCGCACACCCTGCCCTCTATATCGCCAGCGGTTTCATCCCACCCTCCGTATATTTCTCCTACTCTTCCGATATTTCCGTCCTTTGACACCATAACCTTCCCTCACGTCCCCTCATCCCTGTAGTCCTCCAGCCATTGACTGTGACTTCCTCGTGCAAGCCACACCATTCTCGCCACAAGCACCACCGCAGCATCGCGCCGCGCTATATCCTGATCCCCCCCCGCCCACGCCCCCAGCCACCGCCACGCCACCGCCAACCGCACGCCCTACCACGCCCCTAACCCTGCCCCCGCGCCCTTTCTGCCGTCTGCCTTTTAACGTGTGCGGGCCGCCGTGGCCATTGTTCCCCAGGCACGGGAGCCGGTGGTACGTCATTAGGGTTTCAGGATGCGCGCCGCACAACCGATGTTTTAACTTACCTGTCTGGAAACGAGCGGAGGCCTGGTCGGAAGCTGCTACCAGCTCGGTTACCCCTTTCTCCCCCCCCGCACACTCCACACAGTTACTGGCAGGCGCCTGGTCTACAGGCGCTCTGGTCTACCTAGGGCCGTGCGGCAACGCCTGGCATTGTGGAATGGCCTGCGATTATGGTGGCGGTTTGGCCGGCGTTTTCCAGGCAAAAGCACGGCTTCAAGGGGTGAAAACAAAAAAAAACCAGAAAAACCAAGCAAAAAAAAAGCACATCATTAGCTGTGATAACGGTTAAAAGTAGATCTGAAATGGTTACATAACAATTCTTATTGATTGGCAATATCGTATGGACGTGAGGAGTAAGAGACTCGATAATTGACAGACAAAGGTGAGAAAGGAGAGAGAATCTTCACAAAAGGAGTCTGATAACGCAGTATGATAAATTCTGTTTGCTGTCCATATTTCGGCACGTGTTAGAGGAATGATGATTAACAAAGGCGCTTCACTATGAGGTGTTATGGAATAAAAAGTGGGTTGTTTCAACATTGAAAAAGCCAAGAATATTCGTAAAACTTTTGTTCTCCACACATTTTACAAATTATAATTCAAAAAGGAAATGGAGATACGTTCTAAAGGGAAATGAAAGTATGATAAACGTATGAGATTAAAAGATGAAAAGCAATGAATATAGTTATCGTAAATGAAAAGTATAATGGCGTGAAGTATTAGAAGAAAATACATCGAGAAGTATTACAGAAGGAATCGGAATAACTGATCTGCACGAACTTGCTGTAGTTATCTACTGCAAAACAATTTATTCTAGGTCACGTGGAACTCACTCGTCGGGTATTGAGTTTGTCTCTGGACAAATAATTGTGAATAAGTATTCAGAACCAACAGTTTTTTTTTTTGAAACAAATGTATTTTTTTGTGGCTTACTGCAATGAGATCTTAATTGGCAAGTTACAGTTTTAACTAAGAAAATCTAATGGGTTAAAGATGATACTAGGTTACGACAGTCCTTTATTATTCTCTCTTTACGCATTCTTTGTGAATCAAAAGTATGTAAGGCTCTAAGAATGCAACTAGAAACACATCAATACATATATACATAAAACTATCCTTGATAAACGAAATGCATAATACAGTCTCCATATTTAACACTGAATACACATAAACTATTAAATTATTTCAAACTAAAGAAATATAATTTTAAAAGTAAACTCTTATTGAACAAAATTTTCGAACAACCACTTCGACACTACAACGGTCAAGCAATATCTAGTATGCCATTTATTTAATCTAACTGATTCCCCCTATGTCAATTTTAAACTGCAAAACTAATTAATCTATTGAAATTATTACCAGTTTCAATTTAACCATATTAAATTACGGCTGTTTCTCACTTACTACGTATTGAAAATTTAAACTTACGAGCATTTAGTACACATTCAGCTAGCAACCATAATTTTGTTGAGGTCTCCCAGTTTTTTTCTTTCGAAACCAAAAACAAAACAAAATGAGGCGCAAATATTTTTAAAATATTCTTAAATGTTTCGTACATTTTTTATTGCGTTCTGTTAATGTCACTGAGCAGAGTTTAATTACTTCTTGAAGGTAACATAATAATTGAAATAGAGAAATCGTCCCTGACGTCCACGTCCACAACACACCGTAAAAGCCAGAAAAATAGGTAAAAGGAAAGAAAAATGTGTGAAAACAATTAAAAAATGCAATGTTATAATAGAAAGTTTACGTATTGAATGGATACTACTCATAGAAACGTTTTTTATACGCAAGAAAGGGATGAATTCATTAATTCTTATGGAAAAAAGCTTTCAAATGAGCTACGCTCCGTAAGTTGGAAAGGTTCAATGCCCTCTAGTTATCTTCACGCACCCGTTCTCGCATGTGCCGACAACTTGGTTATCTCGAACCAAAGAGAGGCGGAAACGAATTCTGTATCGCGATATCAACACTGGTCATGGGTACGTGAGGCAAAATACCAACGAGACGCTGGGAGCGGACTGAGCGCGGTGGAAGAAAGGCAAAGCAGTGCAGCGGGCCGGTTGACGTCACAGCTACATCGACGAAAAGTGCGGTGGGGGCGTCTGCAGCGGAGTGGGAGAAGTGTAGGCATCGGCGAGACGGGGGCGTGCGGGCGTAATGGGCATGGGTTCGATATTTCTAACATCATTAGTCCTATTAGTAAATTGTTAATTCCGGGGAAGTGACGGTGATTCTCCACCACCGGGGAGACGGTATCCTCGCCAACCAGTAGAACGACGTCTAAGAGCATTTCTTTCCTCCAGGTATCTTCCAGAGAGAGGTGGGGACTGCCGGGCCGAGCTTCCAGACTCACGACTGAGCTATCTGGTAGTGGTAGTGTAGGTCATGTACGTAGTCGTAAAGAGGAAAATGATAAGACGGGGAAGGGAAGGAAAGACTCGCGCGGCGGCAATCATGCCCGTTATTAGAGAAGTTGTTCGGCATTCACGTGTGTTGAAGAAGCAACTACAGAAAGCTATTGTCAGAGCAGCTGGCCACAAGAATTCTCTCCAGACATCGACGAGTGGACGAGTTTATGTTGCTTGTGTCAAAAGTAACGCCATCGTTTGGAGCTCGAACCCCAGAACGTCCCGGTGTTGTGCTTCCCAGTGCTGAAGCCAGAAGTTGTCGTGAAAGAGCAGTGTGGTTTGGAACGTAAGCGCGGTAAATGAAGTGGGAAAAGGCGGGTGGCGGCGAGAGCAGTGTGGGTGAGACTCAAGCGGGATGGGACGACCAGGGAGGCTGCATGTGTGAAGCGGCGTAAGCCGCGTCGGGGCCGCTGGGTGAGGGTAGCGGCTTGTGCGATGGTGTGGGCGGTGGCGTGAGGTAGCGTGGGTGGACTCGTCTTGTGCGGCGTGGGAAGTTTGGTCCGTGATGCAGAGCAAGCCATCCCCGGGGCCGGAGGTGGGGAGGCGGGTGTGTGGCGGGGTGGCGGGAAGAGAGGGCGGGGCGCGAGGTGAGGGTAGAGGTGGCGTTGTGCCGATGGGGTGGGGCGGACGGGCGTGAGTTAGCGTGGTGTGACTGCTCTCTTGTCGAGTGGTCGGCGTGGGAGTTTCGTAGTGATGCAGGAGCAAAGCATTCCCGGGACAGGGAGGTGGCGGGTGAGGGGCGGTGTGTGGCGGGGGGCGATCGAGCGGCCGAGAAGGAGTAATGGTGCGGGGGATGCGAGGTTGGCGGTGCGTGGGAGCGTAGCGATAGGGTTGGGTCGTGTGTGTGAGGCGTGCGTTGTGAGATCCTGGGATAGGACGGCGTGCAGTTGCCCGAGTGGCTTAGTGCGCAAGCCGCTTCGGGGGCCGGGTGTGCGGCGAGGCGGCGTGGTGTGGCGGGGTGGTGAGCGAGAAGATGTGGTGGTGACGTGGGGGTGCATGGGGTAGGGCGTTCGCTGTGTCCGGGTGGCGGGTGGAGGCGACCGGTGGGCGCGCAGGTCGGCGCTGGGCTGACGGGTGCAGGCGTCCTGGGCGGGCGGTGCTGGCTGTGACGCGGTGGGCGGGAAGACGTTGGCGGAGCGCGGAGGAGCCGCCCTGAATGAATATTCAGGCGCGCACCGCGCCCTATCGTCGTGGGGTCGGGCGCGGCGCGTAATATGCGCGCGGAGTCGCGGACGTTCACTTAATTGCTGAGCGGTGTGCGCGTAATTAATCGAGGGCGTACGGGGATTACGCCCCCCCCGCAGCGCGCGCGACGAGCAGATACAGTGCGGCCGCGCCGATCCTCCACGGCAGCGAAGTTGCCTTGCTGTGCAGGCCTACGCGAATGCTGCACGCGCCTTCTTCCCGCACAGCCGTGAGGTGGCTAGGTTCAACGTGATGTCATGACAGTGTATCTGACTGGGGGGTTCTGAGTGGTCCGAGTCTCGACGGTGGAAAGGATTTTCGAGCTTAGACATAGGTAGTATGTGTTGGTTCTGGTGCGCTGTCAGTGGTCAGACTTACTAGATGGTGCCATGGCTGCAATTGCAAGTGCAATATATTTGATCGAGGTAATTCGGGTAGTTGCGTTTGATCGGAATAATTCAGACGACATGGCGGGATTGCTGTCCAACTAAACGGGCTGCGAAACATCGCGCGATTCATATTCCTTCTCTTTCTTGTTCTATGCTCAGCTCCTGTACTTCCTCATTACACTTAACATGCACTCTCTACCACATCAGGTCGGCTGTATGACACGTCGGCAAGAGTTTAAGAAGCTTGCCGGCCTGGGGCGGTTACGGGGTCCATAGACGTTGGAGCAGTTCTGGCGCAGGATTCGGACTACCCGCGAGTGGGAAAATCACGCGGGCAAACTTTGGAAAGTTAAACATGCACTATACATATGGGACTAATGACCTAGCACGATTTGATGCGCATCCCGGACACTACAATCCAAACGGAACAAGAAACTTAACGCTGTGACGGCATCGTTCGCCCCATCAAATAAACCACTCGTCAATTCATATCTGGGCACGTCACGGACGCCCGCATCTCGTGACTCATTATGTCATGGTTGCGTTGGCCTTCTTGTCTCACACAAATTCGTCTCACTAAACCGGTTACTGGCCTCGCCGCAACCAATTCTCGCAGACAAATCAACGGCAAGCAAGTCCGACTCAGCATGTAATTAATGCTATCAAAAAGCTTCTTCAGACACCATCTCGCACTGAGTAGCTGACCCATCAGAGGCTGCATCAATTTCGTGTCCGAGATCCAACTACCCTCCGTGTTCCCTCCCGCTTGCAGATACCTTTTCTCTTCCAAACTATTCAGGGTAACGACAACAATTGTCTTCTTAAGGCTACATGTCGCGCTCAATGTAACGTCCCTTTAGTATGAGCTTACTTAACATTATAGTAAAGCTCCGTAACTCTACTTAGTCTCAAACTGGGGATTCTCTCACTGTCCTTTTATTTTTTCAAGCATTTTTCGTTTCGGAAACTTACTTACTCCTAGTCCAATGTAATAGGAATATATTTCTTCTTAAATTGTACTCGATATATTTGTAATTATTTACGCGAGGGAGAGGACCGCTGGGGTAGGCCTGAGTCCGTTCACAATGGCTGTTCGCGCACTAAAGTACATACATTCATATCATATTCCCTCTCCTTCCTTCCATCTAGCTCATGTATGTTGTCTTTCATTTCGGTTAATCCTCTTATGTTACTTTCACTTAGATCGACCTGTCTGTGCTGTGCATGTTCCCTCACCCGCACTGCCGGCTTGGCCTAGCGCTGTATTTACGTTTTTCGGGTTTAACCCTCCCCCCGGGCTTCGTCACATGCCTATGTGTGCTGGAGTGTGGGATTGCTGTGTCCTAAACTGCGCCCCCTTTCCATTCTCTCAGCCCAGTTTCTCACCTTAGGTACTGAAATAGGACTGCGCATCCGTCATTTATCATAACTCTGGGGGCGTCTCCTCTTATCTAAGTCTTAGCCCCAAGGCGTGACCGGTATATAACGGGCTGGGTACCGTAACTACGTTACGGTTTATTGGTAGCCCACTGCCTGTGACCTTACTCGCACAGACCCTGCGGTCTTCTCAATCTTATCGCTATTCCTCCCACCTTCCCATCCCCGCTTTCTGCCACGAGGGCAACGAGGCGGTCTCTGTCGGCCACCGTGCCCCTACGCTTGCCACCGGCCACGCAGCACCTGTCACTCGCACACCGCCACCTGTTCCACGCCATTCCGCACTGAGGTGCGCCGCCGACGCCGCGACGTTCTCGCCAGGCCACCCAACCGGCCGGCCCTTGGGCGGGGCGTCATGACAGCGTTTAGAAGCTCACGGGGCCCTCCCCGCCCGCAGCCTTGCGGGGGCGTTGAGGGGTCCTTTTGAAGACTTTGCGCTTATGTAAGTTCCTCGTCTGTCTCCACTCGTTACATTTCAAGTGAGCCATATATTAGGTTTCCTCGGTATGTCTATATACAGGTCGCCCTCAAGCTAGATTGTGTGGCGAGGGAATTGACTAGAGCGTAATATACCCCCCCCCCGCCGAGCTTTCTTGATATTACTGGGGGATTATGTTGTCCTTAATGTTTCTAATGAACGTGCCGGCAAAATGCTTGTAAATGGCGCTTGTTGCTGCGGTGCAGGCGCAGGAGGAATTCCACATGAAGGTTATTAAGGAGAGGGGAAGCGTGACTTGATGAGTTATTTACTTTAAGTTAAACAAGATATAAATAGGTATATACATTAGGTTATTGGTATATAAGGATTTACAATATTTTCATTGGACTAACAGGGCTGAAGTATTACTATCATAAAGTGGAGCGGGTTGCTCTCCATCATCATCTTTATTTGAGGTATAAGGAATAAATACTTTTGTTTCAAAATAACACACAGCTAATTTACAGTTACTTTGTCTTTTACTTTCATTGTCGCAGGAAGACTAGAGAAGAAAGCTTTATCTCTACTGTTTAAAAGAGCCAGTTCTAATCAGGAACGTTTACTTTTCGAATGAAGAACTTTCAACTTCATAGTAGAAGCATCAATTTTGCGGTTGCTTGTGGTATATGAGCAACGTCTGGAAACGTGTAAGTTCCTATACAAGAAACTTCAGAGTCATTCCTAGACACTAATTTACCGGAAGGGAGAAGTTCTAGTGCAAGTCCAAGCGTCGTCATTCTCGGGCTGACGGATTGCTCGGTTTCTGAGAAGAGAGACGCTTCTTAAATGTTGCTTAACTCCTATAATTCCGTCTCTGCTTTGATTGGTTTGTTTTTCTGGGCGTGTAACTGCATTATGTTGTTTTTATTTTCACATTCTGACATATCTGATATTCTCTTGTTTAATCTCGTGTTAACGTGGAACATTTAAATTATTACGCTACGTTACTTTAAGACGAATGGATTTTGTTTTCTGGCGTCAAGAGACCATTCTGAGTTTAATATGTACATTATTACATTATGTAATGCTATATCGATAACGTTGAACTCTAAATCTTTGTATTGAAATAGTGTACTGGGAGTAGTAGAGAATATAGATAACGAACAAATGGTTACAATCTCAGACGTGTATGAATGCTCCATTGTTGGGGCACTTTCATACTACTATTTACGCATCCACACTTTTACTTTAAACAAATAAAAAATATTTTTCTAAAAATAAATGTGAATTATGCATAGTGTTTATAATATAGTGTACTGTGCGAGAACGGTCGCGTTTTAAAAACCATACAAGATGCCCACTTGTGAAAATCAATAGAAACAAGATTTTTCAAGCAGTTGGTATTAACGGTAAAATATCCAATAATCCCTGAACATATATTTTGACCACGAGCAGATCTCCCAAGATATAGCATTTCTGTAGATACTGTCTGAGGATATCATGGAAAGCCTTAAAATACGTAAATTTTGACCAAGTAACTGTCAAAATGGACTTCTGCAAAACATTGTAATGAGCCAGGATCTCAGTGAGCGTTACAACCTCTCCGAACCATTTACTTAGAGCCTTACATTTAAATTCACCCGACACTTTGCCTCTGGCGGGCATACCCGCGAATTGTAGTAAGCTAGTTACCTTCTCTTCGTGGATTCGACATGCCTGATCTTGATACAAGTGAAGTGCAAGCTCGTCACTTTTCCATGATGTAATTTGGTCTTGATCTCATTCTTGCATAGGATGGATGTGTAAAGATCCACAAAGTAATGTAAATTAACAGAAAGAAGATGACATGAATTAACAAAAGTATTTGAACGCAGGCACATCAACGCAATTGGATTAGAGCCTATCAACATCCGCAAGCCAACATTTCTGTATACGAGTAAATATTTCGTGGTGTGCCTTAAATATTAGTAGTCATTGACTCTTTACAGGAGTAAAGTGGACGTGATGGAGGATTCTATTCTGATTTTTCTATGGGAATGTGCTGTACGCACTCCATCCTGGTGGCCGCGCGATGAGTGGGCCGAAAACGGAGGAGCCCATATCGCGGGCTCTTACTGCGAAGGGCCGGCGCGTCTGCGAGGGGCTGGCTGGGGCGGCGCTGCAGTGGGCATAAAATCGCCTGGCCAAATTCCTTGAACCGCCCGCGGCTCACGAAGGCCCGTGGCGGGGGTGCGGCGCGTCGCGGGCGGGGCTGCGCGTGCGCCTGATCTGTCTTCCCTAATCTGGTCTTGCCATTAGCCACCCCCGCACCCCGGCTTCCGGCCCCCCCAGCGTTCTGCCCCCCCCGGAATCTACCTCCAGGTACCCCCCCTTGCCCCTCAGCCCCGTCAACGCAGGAGCAACTCGACCGGCCTTCGACACAGTATATGGCGCGGCGGCGCCTGCCATCAAACGGCGCACCGCAGAGGCAAGGCCGAACAATCTGTGTTAGAAGGAGACAATTGAAGGGCTACAGAGGACACGTCGCTATCTCTCACACATTGACCTTGGGTTCCTCAGATTTTAGGGTTTAAAATAGCTACAACACTGGACTTTTATTTTATGAATAACTCTAAGTAGACATATGTAATAGAACCCGTGTAATCGACACGCAAGACAATTGCGATACAGTATCAGTCGATGCTGGATTCTTAAATAACATATTACACTACAAGAATAATATTTGGAAATTTTTTATCTTATGCTAAGAACTAAATTTCAGATAACATCTAATGGGATAGCCTACTTGTTTCCTGAAAGCTTCAATTAAAAGGCGCTCGAATTTGGAATGATAAGCCACCACCAGTTTACTTCTGAGAAGAGGCAATTGTGAAAGTCAAAGAATTCTGTAAATTAAGGTATATTGGCAAGTATTGTTAAATTCTGGGGCTTTTATCCATGCCGACAGCCGTTATCCTTTGCTCTCCGTGGACCATATACTACAACCACCATCTTACGATATACTTTGGCTTCTTTTATATGGGGTGGGTCAAGCAGTCCGTGAGGGCCCCTGCCACAACAATACATGAGAACCATTGGACAAACGACACGATGACCCAAATTATGTCGAAATACGAACCCGTGAAGCATCGGTCGTAGCGCTAAGTCGGTACAACGCTCTTATCCGCCTCGGCGATCCAGGACGGGTGGGTGATCAACATAAGGTCGCGCGGATTCTCCTTCCTTCTCTATCTTTCGTCTTGCACCACACCAGTACATGCACCACATAAATCACACATTGTCGGGAGACAGCTTATAGTTTGTCCCGTTTTGAGGCGGTCCCGTCGCTGATACAAATACCTGGAAAAGGGGAATCCCCGCAAGTACGACGTGGGTTTGGAGCCAAATGCTTCACGTACTAGTCGTGAAGACAATCGCCAAACTTCCGGATATAACGTGCGCAGCCCCTTTCGGGGACTTAACGTCCTTGCGAGCTGAAGCCGAAAAGAAAACGTAATCAATCGTATTTATGGCATTAAAAAATGCATACATTACTGAATTGTATTGCATAACTTCTGGCAGTGACTTCCACTCTAGAAGAAACGAGAAACCTTAATTTTGTTTGTATAGTGACTTGCCGTTGACTTTATTCCCAAGAATCGTAATTTTTAAGCGGAAAAAGAATTAATATTGCGTGTGGTTGCCCACCTTGGTTTTGACAGATGCTGGCTGGGAACGCCAAGTCCAAGCACAGGTTT
Organism: Gryllus bimaculatus; assembly: GCA_017312745.1. Taxonomy (NCBI): domain Eukaryota; kingdom Metazoa; phylum Arthropoda; class Insecta; order Orthoptera; family Gryllidae; genus Gryllus; species Gryllus bimaculatus. The sequence continues at coordinate 2,709,832 of BOPP01000162.1, forward strand.
CCTTAAACATTTTTATTCCTATTTGCAAGCCTTGTAGAGAAAGCAACGTAGGTAGCAATAGAGAATAGCGACTACACAGTAAAAAATGTAAAATTAATCGCTTAAAGCACAAATGTGATGTGAGGGGTGGGCGCGGTATAATAGAACATTGGGCGTGGCGAGGCACGGGCGGGTTGGGCGTGTGCGTTGTGCGTGGCGAGCGGGGCGGGAGTGGTGGCTGGTATTTTGCGGGTGTGTGGACTTGTGCGGCAGGTAGCGGTGCGGGTTGCGTGAAGCTTTGAGCGTGGTCTCAGACTGGGGTGGGGGCAATTGGCGGCGTTCGGGTTGTAGCCTTGGCAATCGGGCCGGGAACAGGACGGCCGGCATTGTTGTCATTCAGGAAAGCAGCTTGGAGCGGAGTGGTGCCGAGAACATGGCGGGGTTCGGGTGGGACTTGGTTAGTTTTTTTGGGTTGCGGTTGTGTCATTCGGGCTGAGAGGCGCTGGGCATTGGCGGGTGCTGCTAGGGAAGGCGGGGCTGGTCGCGGGGACGAGGAGCGGGCTGGCGCTGGGCGCAGCGGGCGGAGCGGGGCGGAGCGGCGGAGCGGGGCGGAGCGGGACGAGCGGGGGCGGAGCGGGGCCGGAGCGGGGCGGAGCGGGGCGGAGCCGGGGGGCGGAGGCGGGGCGGAGCGGGCGGAGCGCGATGGCGGCAGCGGGAGCGGAGCGGGGCGGGAGCGGGGCGGGCGGGGCGGGCGGGGCGGGGAGAAGCCGGGAGCAGGGGGCAGGGGCGGTCGGGGCAGGGAGAGGCAGAGTGTGACGGAGCGGGACCAACCCGACTCGGGACCTGCGCCCGAGTTCCTTCGGCGTTATCAGCTTTAGTGCGCCGGCAACGATTCGCGCAGCCTTTTACGACCGAGAAGGAGAAGGGGGAGAGTGATAAAGGGGAGAGTGGGAGGAAGAGCAGAGCACGCGCCGTGGGAATACTGACCAGTGGGCGGCTGACAAACGCCGAGTGCTACGTCCGAAGACGGAGGACAAGCGAGAGATGAAGAGAAAAGGGGGCAAAAGGCGGAAAGGATTAGTGGTTTAGAGAAGTGTTGCTATCTTACTTACGGGTGGCAAAGTAGACGCCATTGTGGTAACCACAAGCTTATCAGCACAACTAGTGTGTTGAGAGAAAGCAATCAGTAGAACGCGCGCGTTTGGGTTTCATGAAGCAATGCTACTGCCGAAGCATGGAACCGGGAGTTCAAAGGCATTTTTATTCCACAAAAAAGAACATAGAAAAAATAATAAAATGTATATAAACAAGATAACAACAGATGTACTTCATTGAGTTTCTTAACCCCGGCTCAATGTATCTCGTAAGTTCCAAAGCTTCCTTTACTACGTTTTCTTAGGACGAAGTTATCTACTGTGTGGAAGGTGATTTACAGTCAACTGAGACTCTCTGAGAAGCACAGGTAGCAACTACCTTGACATCAAGTGTCAAAGGGAAACAAGAGTAAGACGATAATAAACCATTAAAAAGCAAGGACGAGAAAGGTGGTACCGAAGATGCGTTAACGTAATCAATAGGCTGATGACAAACCTAATTCGACTTCCATGATGGACATTACTTAAATATGCGAAGATGGAAAAAGGAACAGAAATATGACGATCCAAGAGACTGATGGGATTCAACGATACAATTGAGACAGGAGAGCCACGAGATTACATTAGTAGCGTAGTTGTCGATGGGAGGTCAGTAGTTGAGGCTTCTTGGTACACACTATTAGATAATAGAATTCAAGAATTTTCTATCAAAATCACCTCACACCAATTTTGATTTTTTTAAACGATAATTGTATCGTGTCTACGCGAGCTGGTATGTGAGCAGAATGTGTCGACTTATTTTATGTATGATCTAGATTTCAACTATATATCTTCGTGAGATAATGATCACTGATCATTAGAGAGAGAGAGTGAGATCATAACTCACTAAAATTAAAAATAATTGTTCTTTTTAGTTCAAAAGTTACACCTAGTGTGTACTATTATATGGATGTGAAGAATGGATGCTTTTAGAAACGTACAGGAGTCGTATGAAAGCTTGTGACATGTGATTGTGGTGACAAATATTGAAGGTCTCCAAGATAGAAAAATGTTCCAATTATATAATTTTAAAACATGAAGGAGAAGATATCTCTACTACGAAGGATAGCAAAATTGTTTATGCAGATTTTCAAATATAACCAATTCTTAAGCCCAATTTCAAACTGTAGAATAGTTGAAGGAGAAAGAGGGAGAGCTCGAATGAAATTTTTGGAACAACATTAAACCGAATTACACTTCAGGAACTATGCAGAAATGAAGAAGACAGCGGAGGACGTAATGTCATGGCGGCAGCGACTAAGCACTATTTTTGCCTTTAGGATATCTATAATTTTTAAAAGTAATAGACTAAGCTGGCTTACTTAGCAAGCGCTTCAATTTAAAATCACGACGATAATTGTTGGTCGACTAATCTTGACAGGAAAGTAGTGATGAAAATTACAAAGATTAATTGTATTGTGCTTGAAATGGTCAACTTCAGTGTTCTATAACACAATGGGCTTTTCGATAATTGATTAACAAACAATAATATAAAAGTACGAAAATTGTCTAGGGTGACAATGTGAACAAATTACTCGTAGTAGAGATAAATACTTGACGCATAACAAGAACTAAATAGGTTAACAATAATTTATTATTGAACAATAATTTATTATTCTTATTGTTATTATCCCTTGCTCATTTCGACGCTGGACGCATTTACACGTACAGACGGTGTTTATCATAATTTAGAATTGTATCACAGACTGAATCTCATTTATACGTTATGATTTTTTTCCACAAACAATGCTGCTGATAGTTTAAGGACGTCAGTTGCTCCCGCGATAAATATGAGTTGGGGTTTTGAACTTCAGTCGCGGGATACATTGACAAAACTCCGTCGTCCTCTTGTTCATTACAGCGCCGTCGTCATTCGTGTTCCAATCCTATCCAGTCGAATCCGAAAAAGTCGATATTCTCTTCGGCGAGATTTGTCACTCTGCTTACCAATTCAAGTGCTGCCGTAAGGTCGGAACCCCAGAATTTGTCGTCACACTCTTGTGCGGAACAGAAACTAGTCTACAATGGAATAACTAAGTTTTGTTCGTCATAATTGTAGAGCATACTGGTATTATTTTACTGCCAAATGGGCCATTCTAAAAGGCTACATGACAAAAGTTTTCTCAGTGAGAATACATTGTAGGAATTAATGTAAATGTTACCTCTCCCATTCTGTGCAACCATTTACGTCATCAATTGTCAGAGCACACGCTATTCCGGCGGTCACAGAATGGAACATGGCAATAATGACAGATATTATGTGTTTACATTAATAATGTTCATTTTCAGATAAACTTTTTCATGTCAAAAATGCCCCATTTAAATTTCCGCAAAATACATTCTAGACTTACAAATAAAATCACTGCCAACGCGAGACTGCCTTGGGGCGAACATGCAGCATTGTGCACGTTCCCCCGATGGCAATGACGCGAACCGGGGCTGTAAAGGTCCGGCAGGCAACGCGTCGGCGAGGAGATATTGCAACTCTGCCCACAGGCTGTGATGGCGGTATAAATGCAGAATATGCGTTTATACTAGCGGTGTCTAATATAACAAGATACATCGAGTGCAGATGTGTTGTATCGAGATCAATGCTGATACCCTGCAGAGACTCGAGTTACGAGGACGTTGGTTTACAACGAACTTCAAAAGATATTCCAAATATGATTTTTGTCCCAAAAATGAGCAAGAAACAAAATTAGAATCAAATTAGTTTTTCCTAGTATATTACCGAGTACGTAATCATAGTTTCATTTTTGTATTGTGTTTACACAGTTCAAGTGGAATCTAATTTGTGGACATTTAATCTACCCGCAGTACCTGAAACATTACATATTTATTTTGTTTTACATTACCGCACACAATAAATGAGATTCATTTTGGAACAATTTTATAACTTTTTAAATTATTTTAAATTATTTAAATACCAATTCAAGTATTTGGTCATGTCATGAGAAGCAAATAAGAAAGCCGTTAAATAGATTATGGGCCACGGCAGAAATATGATCTGCTTATCAGTTGCCGATTCGCGAAAGATACACGAATGATGTCATATTTGTACAATGGAACGTTGTTTACCTGATACCGGCACACCCTCTAGAACTGAACTTTCTGTTCATTGGTTATAAAATTGCTTTTATGAATAAAACTTCACTAGTATAAGCCTTGCATAATATTTACATTTCCTGCACGCAAATACAGCAATATTAGTAACTCGATTGCATAGAGCGGGGATCCAGAAAGGGTAGACGTTCGCTAATGAATGTGGATAATTGAACTTTTTGAGCACATCCACTGATCATATTACTAGTGGTATACCATATTCCAAGAAAAGGTATACTGTCCCCAACCATTCACTTTCACCATACGAAACAGAAACCAATTTATGATTATTTTGTTTGCTGGGAGATTTTGTCTATGAGAGCCCGACCGTACTATTGCCTACATCAGACATGAACATTTTGAAACGACCGAATTATAGTTTTTTAAAGAACCCACTTTCCTAACAAATGGTCCATTCACTGATTGTGTCTACTGTATCCAATGCAGATTTTATAGTTGTGGTAATTACTCTCATTTTCAAAAGTTTAACAAAATTATATTTGAAGATTTACCCTCGGAGAGAGAGATAAATTTCGAACAACACTAAGTCGTATCCTGATGAAACTCGTAAGCCGAATCGTTTGCAGCTGTTGGGGGTTTTGTAGTGGGGTTACTACTACAAACCTTCGTGTTTGCCGGAACGGGTTTATGGTAGATCTGGAACTTATTCCGCTGTTTTAGGGTAGTGATGTTAAGTAGTTGCCACAAGTGAGACTCTGTAGCGCGGATGCCACAGTGAAATCTCCCCCAACGTACTTGATAACAGAGGAACACGAGAGCTTTGAAAGCTAGGCTATAAAATGTACATGTGTTTCGATTGACTGAGAGTTGTAAAATGAACTGACGAATTCTTGCAGGTATTTTTTTGTTTATAGTTTTGCAAATTTGCCATCATGGGGTCACGCAATACGTGCACCCCACCGGGCCTCAGTCACGATTATTGGAGAAGGCGCAGGTTACTTTTCTATTAGACGATCAGCATTTAATGCTGATTTTACTTTTACCCACCAAGTGATTGTGTGGGTCCTCCCGATTGCGAATCCAGCGCGCTACGAACTGAGCTACTTCATTCAGTCTTGTAGTTATTAATAATATTTTTATTATTTTTCTGCACATCTGCAACTCGTGAACAGCATGATAACTTCGGTGCGATCTCAGGTTCAGTTCCCAGTCTAGGTAAAAATAGGGCTGTAATCTTCTAATACAATTGTCTCAGTTTCTATAGCTGTGTGAAGCAAGAAAGCTCAGACTGGTCAAATAAGGAAGCCACAGTGTTGGCAATACGCCATTCTTGCCATATGTCTCCCTTACTCCTTACGAATGGATAATAAATAGAAACAAAGACCAGGTCTTGGAATACCGCTATTTGGCAAAAGTTTAACGATATATCTGACACTATATGTCAAAAACATACATATATTGGAAGATTATTTTTCTGTATGCATTGTCATTTTGTAGAATAAAAATATTTTACTCGTAATATATGTTTTTACTAACACGCTGCTGCTGCAACATTTTTCAACATCACTCTCAGACAACTAAGAGAGCTTTCTCATCGTCTCCTTTCACGCCACTAGTTGCTGTGCTAAACTCGTTGCCTGCCTCACTGACGCAAGGCCTGTTACAGCGCCAGAAGGCAACGTTGGCAACATTGGTGTGGAGTCCATTTTAGATATCGTCCCGCGCCGGGTCGCGCTCATCCCGTGTTCTCTCGGGATTTGGAGCTGCGAAGGGCGTGCGTGGGAGCGGCTGCGCCCTGCGCCCACACAATGGACTCGCCAGCTGAGCGCACGGCCCGCGTCGGCAGCGCAGCGCTCACGACCAACAGATGCCTCGTCGGCGGGCGGAAGTAATGTGCTTTTCGCCCGCATGCGCCTTCAAGACGATCTCGCGGTCGGGAACCCCTTCGAGCATTCTGGCACAAACGGATGGGAACATCATTCGCTCCTTTGATTCGTACAGGGGATTTCGTATTCCCTGTTCCACTGCAGTGCTTATTTTCTGGCAATTTTTGGTGCCATCGTAAATAAATATATTTACAACAATTACGATTATCTGCTGTTATAAATATTAGAGCCTCTGAGGTGAACAATAAAAACATAAAAAAATAATATTTTATGATTCAACACTACAGAATTTACTTCAATATTGTTTTTAAATTTATAATCAGACACATATTAATTGGAGTATATTATCAGATTCCTTTAAATAATTAGCATAATATACAAAAATTTCTTAAACAACATAATTTTAAGAAACTCATTTTTTGTTTTGAAAATAAATTTGGTGCAACAGCACAGACTGCCTCTCATTTCTCGCAAATTTGCAATTTTCGAAAATGAACAGAGTTTAACGATACTGAGACCCGCACCATTCTTTGAAGCATCGCTTCTTCTACTCGTGGGAAAGATTTAAATAAAAATATTTTAGCTGTTTTTTAGAAAAATTGTTTAAATTTATTTAAATGGTTTATATTTTGCGCCTAATTACCTGAGACTATTCATAAATTGTATTAATTCGACGTAAATTTCTTTAAAGATTCGTCTTCATGGAACAAATTTTATTAAGAAAAAAGTCTCTATCTTCAATATTATAGTTGTAGGAAGATGCCCCAAAACTGCACTTTTACAATTTTGTAGAAAATTGTGAAAATGTTTTTGAGACATCATGTAAAGTACCCTTAAAAATGAAAATATCTTTTAAAACTCCAAAACCTCGAGTTCATTCAGATCGATTTGAGAATATCAATTTTGAAGAAAATCGGCTGAATGGTTTAGGGGTTAGCATTGACCACAGACGGCCAGACAGACGTTTGGTCACCAATCGATTTTTTGGTATTAACGACGCACAAAACACGAATTCGGGCTTTATCACGTGTTAGAGGAATTTGTTTACGTATAGCAACAGGATTTATTCCCTTTTTCTTACCAGAGCCCGGCAATAAGATTTTTTCAGCCAAACTTCGCTGTTCACCATTGCACGATTACGTAACTTGCTTACTAAGTTACTAAGTGCCTTCGCATGAGCGAGAAAGAAAAAAATGCATACTTGATAATTTATTAGTTATACTTGATAATTAGTTAGTTGTTTACTGAATTAGCAGTTAAAATTGAGTTTTTTCAGTAAAATCATTGATCAAAATGTCTTTCTATTTTTGATTTCTTTACAATAGGACATCCTTCTAACACGTTCCTTTTGTAAATAAAGAATTAAAAAACGAGAATTACATGTCTCATATTCTTAAAAATATTAATATTTGCCATATTATTTAATTTATCAGCTTATATTTTTAAGCTAATACCTACGTATTCCCAAAATACAATGATTAGCATTTGTATTTACAATCAGCCAGATTGTGACAAAAACTCTCTTACTGTTCTGTACAATTGAGTGATTTATTTATTGCATTTTCACCTGTTCGCTCACCGCGGATTGCTGAAATGTTCACGTATGCAATGCAATCAATACTTTGATTTTTCTAATTTCATCTCCTTGTTTTTCAACTGTTTCCCTCCACGAGTAGGGGATGCAAAACAGTAAGAGATCCCAACATTGCCGGCCAGAATTTCCATCCAATACCATCCTACAGGCAGAAGATCACGCGCCAGTATTCCCCGCGCGACATTCCTGTCAATACACTCTCGCCAAATGACATTCCGTTTTGCCATCGAGTTCGATTTCTCGCCCTGCAAGAACTGTCTCCGCTACCTCAGCCTCCCGCATCACCTCTACCTCTTCCTCCACCTCTACCACCCCTACCACTGCGATTTCTGGCATCTACGTTACCTCCGCCACCCCCGCTACCTCAGCCATATCCTCCATTTCTGCCATCTCTGTTCCCTCGGCCAACTCTGCCTACTTGACCACCTTCCCGGCCTCCGCTGCTTCATCTTCCATTTCCACTTCCGCCTCCCTCACAATCACACCAGTGCCGTCACAACAACCAGTACAGTATACACAACGGCCACTGCTATTACCACCGTCTCCACCATCGCCATCGCCACCCGCGTGGTTACCGACACGATCGCCACCGACACGATCGCAACCGACA
>BOPP01000162.1:2741249-2770824 GCA_017312745.1 Gryllus bimaculatus
ATATATATATATATATATATAAAAATGAGAAGAAAGGCGTACGAAGAATACGCTATAAATCGTTACACCATCGCTGCCGCAGTATATTGTGAAGTATAGGTTTCATTATGTGTTTATTATATAAAGAAATTCTTCAATTGTATTGCAATATATTTTGTGGTACTCTGTTCACCCCATTTTTGTTCTCCGGTTATCGGCATTGTTATCGGCATTATCGTCATTTTTTATGCAAAAGAAGCCAACCAAATTACAGTCACCTCGTTAAAACATCCACGTCTTTCTCTGCAGCCATCATTTTGCACGCTGTTCAAACATGGACGTACCTCGAAGTCCCTGCGCCGCCGACGCAGTCCTATCTCCTTCCACCTACCCCAATTTACCTGCTCCGTTACAATTCTTCTCAGGCTCCTTCATCACCTATCCACACGTGAGCGCTTTGTGTACAGGGGCGTCCTCCCTCCTCCACTTTTCAGCCGCCTCGCATTAACACGCCCGCGCCGCCGCCAGCCGCTCTCTCAGGGCCCCATTATGAGCTCATCGCTTCCGCCCCCGCCCCCGCCCTTTCGCCCATCGCCCGCGCGCCGGAGATCGATCTGCGGCGGGGGCGGCGGCCGGCGCGGCGCCCCGCGTACTAAACGCCGCTAAGTGCAGGTATTTTTCGCCCCCCTTCCCCCGACCACATCTCTCCCCCTCGCCCTTTCCGACGCCCTCGCCGTCTCTCACCGGCCCTGGAGGACGCCAAAGGGATGCGAAACACCTACAACATTTATATCCGAAAACGGTTATTGATTTGATTAACATTGTTTGCTTATTTTCCCCGTCTTATATATTTTATTAAAAAATAATTGGATATAATGGACTTTGAATATAAGATTAATTAAAAAATTTCGTGTTTTGTAGTAGTACGTTCTTAAATGAAGTTAATTTCTAAAATAATAAAAACACTGATAATGGTTCACAACTAAGCCTTTCACTGATTCGATTCCTTTGCATTTTATTGTTTAATTCTATACTAGGGCATGTGAAAACCTAAATTTGAAAATTTAATTTATTGTTTTTGTTAATGTGAAGTAGTATTTAAAAATTAATTATATTGCTCCTGTAACAATAAATATAATTTTTATTTAAACTTTCTTTATAACAATTAGAAACTTTTATTTTGAAAACCGATAGTTTTTGGTGGTCGTATCCGCCGTCATGAACCCCAGTTTAAAAAACATAAAACACAAAAAACCGACAATTTTTTAAATAACCTCCAACCCTAATAAAAAGAGCGGTTCATTCTTTACCGCAGTTAATTTAGCACTTTGATTTTGCCTGCCACTTTCTCTATCCCACCATGTTACACGTCCACGTATTTCACTTGCGACCTGTACTCTGTGTGACGCATTGTCAGAACGCAGTCCTCGTTGTGTGTCTGCAGCCCTCTCCTCCTCCCTTGGCTTCTGGTTTCTGCGCCGCGCAGATGCCTTTGGACTTGTGCCCCGGTGCTCCGCCGTCGCGCTCAGTGCCCGTCCTTCCCGTCCGGGGGCCTTGTCGCCCTGTCAACCTCGATATCGCATCTCCTGACCACTCACGATCCAATATCGACTCTGCCCGGGAGTGCCCCCTGCCGCTGACCCCGTCTCATTACAACCTCAGTCACTTACATGTCGTTTCATCTTCGATGCTTCCTGCGCTCTCCCTCGCACGCAGCCTCCAACCTCCGGATCGCTCGCCTCTGTGGACACTGCATTATCCGCCTTGCACGTAGCGTGCACTTGCAGACGCCCCTTCGTCCCCGCCCTCTCCGTCGGTTTGCACCGCCACTCGCGCCCCGAGCGCGTGCATTCGCAGGCATCCGCCCCCTCCCCTCCTCACCCCACCCCCCGGCCACCGCGCGTATGCGAGCACGGAGTTCGCAAGCCCCCTTTTCACTGTGGCTCCTCATCGCTCATGCTACCAGCTCTTCAACGCCCGCGCCACATACCCCGACCCGACTCCCCTCCTCTCCCGTCACCACTACCCCGCCGGAGAAGTGGCTCAGAGCGACAACTGATGTTACTGACGTGCCTGTGACCGGCAGGTCAAAGTCCGAGTCCCCACGGTAGTAGGATGTTCGTCAAGAGCTTGTCAGCTTGGTCGAATTCAGTCGTTGTCTTGACGAGTATTATAGCGACCAGCTGCTCTGATCGGTAGTTTCCGTGCTTTCTCGAATCAGTATCAGGAAAATACCCGAGCAGTGCACTAACAAATGGGTCACGGACCGTGTGCGATCTTTCCTTCCTCTAATTTGCCCTATCCTCCCCCTTACCTAAACACACTTATACTAACATGCACTACACTACTACACATGCCGGGAGACCGGTTGGGAGATTAGAGCTTGTTCCGGTTGGGGCGCTGCCCCGTTGCTGGGAGATACCTGATTGGGGAGAACCTTACTAGCCAAAGGTAGGTCGGCGTCGGATCTCACTACACACCGCCACCTCTCGCGATAAAACATACACCATGCTTATGGGATAATAGCCTTAAGTAGTTGACGCGCCCGAAATCACTATCCAACCAGTCAACCGTTACTTCCACCCACCACCTGCAAAGCCCCAACCGCCCCCCTCACAGCGCTCTGAACGCTCCCGCGTCACTCCACGAACGCTGAACGCGCAGGCCACGACGCCCGTTTCCACGGGCAGCCTCCTCCGCCGCGGCCACTCCGCGGCCCACGCGCTGCCACCGCCCGCCCACGCAGACGGCCGAGATTAATGGTGCGAGCGAGATTATTACCTCGAGCGAGCGGCACCTGCCTGCAGCGCTAAGTGCAACCAATCTTCCCGCCTTGCCTCGCCTCGCTGCGCCGCTGCCGCCGCCGCCGCCGCCGCCGCCACGTCGCCTCTTCGCACTGCTCCGCTCCGCTGGCTCACGCCCTTCTCGCCCGCCCCGCCCCGTCCCCTCCCTTAGCCCAACACACCCGACCACCTCACCGCCAAAGCCCCGCCCCTTCCCTCCCTTCCCTGTCCCATCCTTTCCCCCGAATCATCTCTAAGCTCCATCTAACCACCCCATCCACCCCATATTAACCCCCCTATCCCTCCATCCCATCCTACCGACCCTTTCTTTCCCACCACCATCCTACACATCCCATCCTACACACCACATACTACCCACCCCATCCTACCTACCCTATCCTACCCACCCATCCTATCCATCCACATCACTTACTTTTCCCAATTCTTATCCTAATCCCGTCCCGCTCCACCCACGCCAATCACCTGATCTCAGTCACAATACCTCGCCTATACTCCCACCGACCGTTCTCTCCTACCTCTCGACGCCTTCCCCCTCTCGTTCAACCCAATTGCTCCACTTCAACCCAACCTTCCTCCGCTGCCCCATGTGGCCGCATCCCACACCTTTCCACCCCACTTCTTTGCCTCAGCCCATTCTATCCACCCCACACCACCTACTCTGTCCCGTTCTGCTCCCTTCTGCCCTTCTCGTTCTAATTACTTCTTGCCTCTGCTCCCATTGCACACACCAATCCAATCCACTACTTCACGCCTGTTATCCCCTTTCTCTCCCTTGTACGACCATCCTGCTCCATCCGATATTTCCCCTTCCTGTCCCACCCACTTCCTTTCCCACTCCTCCCAAAACTCCGCTCACCTTTTTCACCCCGCCTCTACCAATTTCTCTACCTCCCCCTCTTCCCCGTCGTTATCGGACCACTTCACTTACACCAACAAAACCCTTTCCCTTGCTGTCCAGTCTCTAGTCTCTACCCGACCTCTTTGTTCACGTCCGTTTTCGATGCTCCTTTCCCTCTCACGTTCCTCCTGTCGTTCCCTGCCTACCAATGTTTCCCCCTCACAATCAACCTATTCTGTCATCCCGCTCCGCTCAAACCAACTCGCTCTGCCGCACACCGAATCACCTACTCCTAACCCATCCACCAACCCACATACCTACCAAATATCTGCTCGGTCACCTGTCAGGGCTGCTGTTAACCCTCCTGTCTCCGTTTCTGATTGTGATATTTTGTCCTGTGGTTGATTTACATTGAGTCGTAACGTAGGACGTTTAAGATACTAAAATTTAATGCTTCTTAATTTTTAGGGTTGGATACTTTCCTTTGTTTTACCACCAGGTTTGAACAAGATTTTTCTTGTGGGCCTTTTTAAATCTACCCATGACGGTTTAAAACTCACTCACTTATAAATATAATAAACACTCAGGGATACTTTTAGCTTATTTTTTAGCTTTTAGCCTGTTTGTTTTAGATTTCTATTGAAGATACGAGGACAAAGTGTACGTGTAAGAAAACTTTCGGAAACCAGAATATGATAAATAATGAAATATTTTTAAAATACATTCCTACATCTGTTCTAAACAGTGAATAGTAAGCTACTTTTTTAAAAAGTATTTTCTATTTTGTACATTGCGTAGGTTATTAATCGATTTTCAACTAGCAATCAAATGTTAATAATCTTCTGTTGAGAAATACGTGATTTTATCACGTATTTTTAATGTAATACAAAAAACAAGATGATAAAAAGGAAATAAAAACATGTAAATGTATTATATCTTGTGCATTTCGTTTTGATTCGAGGCTCAATGAACATTAATGCATAAATAAATGAAACTAAGGAACCATTTTTGAGCGTTATTGAGAACATTCCGACGACTCTTTTTTAACTTACCCTATAGCGCCGTTTGGTTTTTGTTTTCCGCACCGGAAAGCCATAGAGTCAACAGCATTTCGGGCTCTTGTTCTCGGTTTATGAGGCAGCGCCCATTCCGAGATTTTCGCAGGCCCCACGCGAGAAGCAGCTTCTGACCCGGACCGTTAGTTAAATGCGCGGGAAGTTTCCCCTGCTCCGCCGCATTCCCCTTCTCTCGGCAACTTACCTCGTCCCACGCCCGCCCCGCCCGCCCCGCCCGCCCCGCTCGTCCCGCCCCGCCCCGCCCCGCCCCGCCCTGCCCCGCTCGCCCCGCCCCACCCGCCCCGCTCGCCCCGCCCTACCCGCCCCGCTCCGCCCCGCCCTGCCCCAACCGCCCCGCTCGCCCCGCTCGCCCCGCCCCACCCGCCCCGCTCGCCCCGCCCCGCCCCACCCAGCCGCTCCCGCCTTGCCCGGCCGCGACCAGCCCCCGCCCGCCCACCCGCCAAGCCCCGCCCCGCCCCGCCAGCCGCTCGCCCACAAGCGTCCGTCCGCCCCACCCGCAACACCCGCCCGCCCCCGGCAAGCTTAAGATATCGGTATGCGGTCCCCCGTTTGGAATAGCGAAGCATGCTCGCACCCGCTCTTCGCGCCCCTACTCCTCCGATAAAATAAACACGCGCCGGCTTGCACCTAGGGGCGGTGGATTTGCTCCCGGAATGCGCATCCGGCCCCCGCCTCCCCCGCTCTCGGGGCAGGTAAGAACACCCCTTCCCCGGGGCGTTAAGTAGCTCCTGCGGAGTTGAGCGCGGGTGCGCTGCCGCGCGTTATCCCCCGCTTTATGGAAGCAATATCTGCCCCCTCCCCCTCTCCGCCCCCTCCTCTTCCCTCTTGCGCGTCACCCCTGGGGCGAACGCCTGCCGAGGGCGGCTATCCTCATCACGGCACGCGTCCTCATTGCCTTCCTCTGGTCCACGCTCTCGGTGCACCTCCTCACCGCCAACCTCTGAATTACCTCAGGCCTCGCTTTCACTTCGGTTCGTTTGCTCATTGTTGGCCCATTTTTATTACCCGCTCTTCGCTCTCACTCCCCTTTTCTAATGACTTCTGTATTATCTATTTCCTCACATATATATTGAAGTTTGTCATCATCACTGTTTTAGTTGGTTACCGGCTCCCTTGTCTCTATTTCAGTCTCCGCCTTCAACACTGCATGCCCGATGCTTGTCACTGTTATTACTCGCTCTCGCTCGCTCTAATCTTCTCACCATTCATCTCATAGCACTTCCGGCGCCTTCCTCAACAAATCCCGTGTTCTCATCACTGATCCATTTGTTACCCATGTGCTCGGCTCTTTGTCTATTCCCGACCTCGTTATAGATCTCTCGTCGTTGCTATCCCCTTTCATTACCCTCTCGCTGTTTGACCCACGTTCCCGTTCGCATTAACCTCTTTAATGCCTCTCCAGTCGTATTTCTCACCTTACTCACGTCTATGTCCTCTTTCATTACCTTCATCCAGCCGTACAGTAGTCCCCGGTCTCGTCATGTATTATCTCTATCCCCATGGTCACCTTCGATCCATCCGCCCTTCATTTTCAGTATTTCCTACACCCACGTCTTCACGTTTGTCCTCCACCCGTTACCACCCTCACATCAGATTCTCAAAGACTGTAGAGAAATACACCTGAATCACATGTATAAGACGATGTATCGGTCTCTTGATATGATGTCTTCACTTTGAAAAGTGTTTGGTAAGATCAAGCGGAAAATGTTAAAATTCCAGTATTTTTACACACAAATCAATAATGTGATTTCAATTGATTTTTGACGAGAAAAGTAAAAATACCTATCATATCTACACTCATCATCTACTTCTCTCTTTTTTCTTTAGTTTGTCTTACGTTTACATTCGGAAGCGTCCAATTTTATTCTCCTAAGATCATTTTTGATGACGCTCAAGTCGCTTCTCACGACCCTCTTTGAATATAACTTCCACTTCCGATCTTTCATTATTTATTCTTTATGTATGTGGCATTTTGCGTTCAAAACATAATTATAACGTTTCATAGCGATTTTGCAAGTATTCGCTTTTATATTTTTGTATTTGTTTTTGCTCAAACTAAACAAATCCGACAATGTTTGTATTTAGTATTTTGAGTATTTATGTGTATTTTTACGCATTATTACAGTTATTATGTATTATAATGTTTATGTTTTTAATCTGTATTTATTTTCATTTTAAACATAACTGCGTTAATTTTTATGAGCTACATATCATTTTAAACACATGATTGTTTTTACATAGAGTATATGTGGACACTGTTTATATGTTTACGTCGTTAGAAAGGCAGTTTCTCGATGGCATTTTGAGATGTTATAATCCCGCAAGATAGCAATGAGGAATATTATGATAAACAGAAAACATATATTTTTAGGATATCAATGACATTGTGATGAAACATAATGTAATAACCTTAAAGTTAATTATTTTCTGTTTGTTCCGTTTTTAAGTAGAGAAGCAATGTTATTTACACAAGAGAAATTATATACAATGTTAATTAATGACCTGAATATTAAGTTACGTATCTGAAACGATTTTTCATAACGCATTTCTGTGTGCAAATGAAAAATATTTTATGTTTTGGAATTTGAAAATTTCTAGTTATGAAGCCACCTAAATGAGAGAAATATGACACGCCAAAACGACAGAATGAACAATTTATCCTTGGAATTAATTTCAAAAACATTCCGAAAAATGTTAATTAATGTTTCGAGAGTGCAAATAAAAGGTTGTTTAGAGCATTTAATTAAAATGAATTCACATGTATTACTATGGGAAGTCCATAACTTCATTTTCATAAACCTGAACTGTATTATTACGTAAATAATAGTTATTTTTTAAATCAATTGAACGTACGTGCTTACTGATACCTGAGGTTGTGTACAAAGGTATAAAGTCACCATGTCTTTACAGTTCTCCAAATTATGTTTTTGTTCCAGAACTGAGTAATGTATTTTATGTTATACATATAAAGAAAATTGTTTTATTCTAAATATTCTTTGATACGTAATAATTATATTTTTAAAATACGAAAAAGTAAAATTAAAGTGATTTAATAGTAAAAGAAATTGAAATTAAGTTCGAGAGTATTTCCTAACTCTTTATAACCACACGCTCACATAAATGCGAAAAAATAGGATTACTAATAACTGACTGTGACTAGCAACAATTATTCACTGAAAATGGTTCCATAAAAAGTGTCAAATGGGGAAATCAAATGAAAGCAGTATTTCACAAATTGCAGGCAACTCGATTCATCAATATCCTCCAACATCCCAAGAGTTCTCGAGGCGTTACGATACGACACACATCTGACATGAAATTAGAGCAAAACGTTGGACGTTTGCCGCCATGTTAGGTTCTCCAACACCAACTCACTTCATCCACACATTCCGCGTTCCCATCGTCTGCTCACGCTCCACCGCCGGAGGGCGTACATCGCCCACGCACTTCTCGTGCGCCCAAGGCTGAAGCGTTCGCCCACGCCCTCGCCTCCGCCCTCGCCCTCACCCTCCCCCTCGCCTTCGCCCTCGCCCTCGCCCTCGCCCTCGCCCGCGCCCTCGCCCTCGCCCTCGCCCTCGCCCTCGCCCTCGCCCTCGTCCTCGCCCGGGGCCGCCCCGCATCTAATAACCCCACGCGCCGTAACGGCGATTCATTTCATGTAAATAGCGCCCTCGTTCCGCTCCGCCCCCGCGGCGCCCCGCCGCGCGTGTATCGGCGCTCGCGAGTTTTCATTAGGCGCTCGCAAGGTGCGCTCGCGCCTTTAATTAAGAAGCTAAGAACCGGCCCCAGGCGGCCTGCGCCCTAGAGGCCACACCGGCCCGCTTCGCCCTTGCTAAACCCGCTCCACCCCTGCCGTCCCCGCTCCACCGACAGCCGACCTCGCTGCTCTGTCGTTCCCGCTCCGTGCTTGGTGACTCTGCTCCTCCCTTGCCGTCTCCACTCCTCTTTTGTTGTTCCCGCTTCGTCCTCGCCGTCCCTGCTCCTTCCTTGCCGTCCGCGCTCCGCGCTTGCCAACCCCACTCCATCCTGCCCCGCCCCTGCTTCGCCCTTGCCGTCTCCACTCCTCTCTTGTTGTCCCACTTTCGTCCTAGCCGCCCCAGCTCCACCCTTGCTGTTCCCGCTCCTTCCTTGCTGTCCCCGCTCCGCTGTTGTCATCGCCGATCTTCCTTTCCACCCCGGCTCCACGCTTGTCGTTGTCACACATCCTTTACCATCTTCTAGTTTCCTTGTCATCCCCGTTTCGCCCTCGAGATCCCTGCTTTTCATTCTTGCTCCCCCTTTGCCGACCCCGATTCTCTTTCGAGACCTCGTTTTCCTCGTCCCATCTGGACCTCATCCTCACCGCGTCTTTAATTCTCTACTCTCTCTTACCATGCCACCTTTCCCTCGTCATCCTTGCCCCTACATCGTCGACATACACGTTCTGGAAGTCCTTACTGTTTCGTCACGTCTTCGCTCCACCTACACTATCCCTGCTCTGCTCCCAACTTCACAACTTTTTCTTCTTCTACCCCAGACTTCTCTCGTCGATCCTACTACGCTGTTGGCGTCTCCGCACTTCCCTGGTGGTTCTAACCCAATCCTCGCTATCTCCACTCCACCCTCTCCGTCTCACCCTTCCCCCGTTCTTGAAGACCGTCACCGCTCTGACATCACGTCCTCATTCGTTCCTGAGGTTTCTACTCTACCTAAGCCGTCCATGTTCCAGTGCTCTGCTGATTGTGGGAAGTTCTGAATATGAAGCATTGAAAGTATTTTGAACTTTTTCTCATAATTGACTGCACATTTTTTATTGTTCTTTTCGTACACAGAAAACATGCTTAAAAATGGTGAAGGAATTTTCATTGAAATTATTTTTATTGTAAACATTTATCCTTTTTTGGCGTCTTCTTACAATTGTAAAATTGACGATAGCATTGTTCCTGAATAAAATATTTTCTTCAAAAGTATGAGTTTTTCTCGCAACGTTTCGTGAAATATAAACAATTTTCAAACACGATTCAAAATGTTTCTTTTCTTTTTTTGTCGAATAGATAAAAAATACGCATAAAAATTGTCGTATATTTCATTTCCGAAAAACTCTCTTACTTCTCAAGAACTTCAAAAGCTACAAATAATGCGAGAAGCACCAATAGTTATCTCCTTCGCACCTCCACCCCTTCTGCTGCTTTCCTTCCGCTTCACCTTCTAATCCCTCTTCCTCAGCCTTTTCAACTTGCTTCCATAACTCCTACATTCGTCATCTCTTTCCATGCTGACTCCCTTGCACTCCCGAAAACACCTCTTCCACCACCCTACACGTATACCGTTTATACCAGCCGTGCTTTTCCTTCACGCCTTCTTTCTTCCATCTTCCATCGACCTGCGGCCACCTCGTCGATTGCAGCTCGCTTGCCTTGCTGCTGCTTGGTTATGCGCTACCGGGCTTTGCGTTAAGCGCGTTTTAATAGCGTGAAATGTTTGCGTGGGCGGTGGACACGCCTCGCCGCCCACGTGCTTGTGAGGGCGGGAAGAGAGATAGCGCAGTGGAAAGGATAGGAGGCGGCGCCAAGCACTCGCGCGATAGTTCACTGTTTCACGCCAATGCACAAGACTTTTGTACACAGATATTAAATAACATGCAGTTATTGTAGCCGGAGGAGTGAATGATCTGAGCAAAAAAGAGTGCCCGTGTTGTTCAAAGATGAAAAGTGGTTTACAATGTCTCTTACCGCTGATTTCGCATCTGTTAATTCTTATCACTCAGTTTCAGTTAATTTGTTTTACTCGCTTGTCACTCAGTTTCAGAGTTTACTGGTGCGAATGTTCTCGAAATTGACAAGTAACGTGAATTAATGATTGGCTTTGGTTCTTTCGGGAAAATGGTTTTTGTTCCATATATAATATTAGTTTAAAATAAATAATACTTTATTTAAACACATTTTTATATAATGTGAGAAGTGTTATTCATTGCTTGTAACTTACGTTTTTATTAAATTCCGAATAAATAGGAATTATTTTACGTAGATTTTCATAAACATAACTTTATTAAAATAGTAAAAAATGGTTAATTGCTAATGTTCAAAAGTCTTGCGGAGTTGGCCGCAATGTAGGTTATGATTCTAGAATTAAAAAGCATTGTGTTTTTTCAAATCTAACGTAATATCTAGGTCATTAGTAACATCTATTGGATTGAACTTTATGGTAACTGTAAAGATGACATGATATGGTGATGATAGAGGGTGAAATAACGAACATGATTACAACTATGTTCGAAGACTATGATTACAACTGTGTCCGTTCGACCCCCGTCTTAACGATCTCGGCCACCCGGATCGACATAGTTTATTTTATTGTGTTCAAAGAAACTGTTCATAAAGAACGGTCTGAATTGTCATTTCATAAATGTAATCTATCCTTTCTTTTCACGATGATTTCCCAATAACGAGAAAATTTTACACCCAAAATTCCATTTCCAATTTTTTTTTTTTTTTTGAGAAGCAAAGGAACACGTTGCCGGCGTGAAAAGTGGGCCTGATGCTACCTCTGACGCACACGCCTTGACAGCGCTGGCGCAACAGAAGCCTGGCGTGATCTTATTACTCCCCCGCACGCGCCCTGTCCTCGCACCACCAGAGGCTGACGTCAGCGGACGTCAGCTGGCGGCGCCGACGCGTGCGCCGCGGCGGATTGCGCTGTCGACGCCGGGACGCCCACGCAATCCTCTGCTTCTCTCACTTCTCACGCACGACCTCCCTGCTCCGCACACTGCTCCGCACACCGCTCCGCGTCCCTTCACTAGGCCACACGTCCTTCAATTCATTCACCTTCCTACGCCACACACGCTCTCCTCAGCCTAATGACCACGAACCTACACCCCCTCCTCAACATACTCCTTCCCTAACCTACTCTCTCGCAAAACTACACTCTCTACTATCTACAACCGACAGCATTACTAAACTAAACCCTTCTGAAACTACACTCTCTACAATCTACACTTTTCCCTATCTACACTTTTCCCAACCTTTACTTTTCCCAATCTACACTTTTCCCAACCTAATCTTTTCCCAAGCTACACTTTTCTCAACCTTCACTTTCCCCAACCTTCACTTTTTCCAACCTACACTTTTCCCAATCTTCACTTTTCCCAACCTACACTTTTCCCAATCTACACTTTTCCCAACCAAACCCTTCCCTAACCTACTCCCTTCGCAACCTAAGCCCTCCCAAAATTATACCCTCTAACGTACATTCTCCCAA
This sequence comes from Gryllus bimaculatus, assembly GCA_017312745.1. Taxonomy (NCBI): domain Eukaryota; kingdom Metazoa; phylum Arthropoda; class Insecta; order Orthoptera; family Gryllidae; genus Gryllus; species Gryllus bimaculatus. The sequence goes on from BOPP01000162.1 coordinate 2,753,186, forward strand.
ACCTACATCCTCTCCAATCTACATCCCTTTCAATCTATATCCTCTCCACCCTATACCCTCTTCGATGTACATCCTCTTCAAAGTACACCCTCACAAACCTACTCGCCCCCGAACCTTTGCTCTTCCCTGCCTGTGCTATGAACTCAAACGCCTACCCATGCCAGTGACTTCTCCTACCTACGTTCTTCATCACAATTCCCTTTCCCATCTACTTCCTGCTGCCCTCTAGACTCCTGCAATTGCATTGCATGTTTTAACAATAATTCATCTTATAAAAGTAAGTTAATTCACATCACATCTTGAATCTTATAGCTTCGTGAAGCTAAACGAAGTTTCTCTGGCACTCGTGAAAGGCCAATTCTAGAGAAGAAAACTAGGAAGAATGGCCGGCATTATTTTCTTCCTGTTAGTGTCGCTGGTTATTGCTCAACATTAACTCTATGTTTTTTATAAAATAAAATAATTTAATGATTTAAAATTGAGGAATACATTGAAGTATAAATTCTAAACGAAACAGTTCTATATTAATTTCTGAAAATTCTAACGCTTTTCATTTATCAACCTAATTAACTGCCCCGTATCAATGCACGTCCGCAACATCTGTCATTCGCTCAGCAGCCTGGTCATTCTCCAAAACACCAAATGCCGAAAAGTACTGTTTCGCCTTCAAGGAATCAGCACATTGAGAAGATTTTTTACTTCTTTTTCATTAATTTGATAATAAGAATTATTTCATAATAACGTGAACAATTTATTGTCTCTTCCGCATTTAACAATAAATTGCATTGGTTTCTTTCTCGATATACTCGTACTTTAGAGAAAGCAGTCAAACTTTCTTTCCTTCGTTATGGTTGACAATTCGATTCTTTAACTCGTAATTTTTTGCAACTATAAAATGGTTCACATCCAGATCTTTCTTGCAAGACCAACACATCTGCAGCACAAACATTTCATTTAAGTGTTTGTAAGATATATCCTTGTCTATCCGAAATCTCACCCCATATCGTTCCACCAAGGGACTTTCTCAAGGTATTCGTTGCTCCCATAATCACTCTACGTCATTCATATTCATACTTCCGAAGAGTTTATCCCCATTTACTAACTTATCATTCTACCAAGTAATCTGCCACCCCACCAATCAATCTACTATCCCACCAAACTACGTCCCCCCGAAACCAATCTGCCGCCCCACCAATCAGCGTGCTCCCACCAACCACCCTACCCACCAACGCACCTACCAACCAACCCTTCCTCGAACTTACCAATCAAACCATTCTCTTACTTACCAACCAATCCACCCACGCACCTACCAAACTATTATTCTAACATTCAACCCACCTGCGCACCCGTTTACTCGCATTCTCGCCTGCGTGACCATTCGACCCATCCACCCACCAACCCAGTTCACAACCTCGCCTCCCCGCCCGCTCACCCACGCTCATTCTGCCCCGCTCACGCTGGCGCAGCCTCCATTTCGGCGCGAACATCTGTCGAGTCGGTCTGCTGCGCTGAGCACTTCCCTTGGAGAAGCGAGTTTCATTTTTTGGAGCGGAGATGAGCCGAGCTCCGGGTATCGTTTTAATTACTTTGCAGAGAGTGCTGCTCGGACGTTCTAGTGGTTTTCTCCGCTGCTTTTTTTCTTCTTTTAGTCGTCTCTTTGACTAGCTTCCTCCGCTTCAAATAGCGAGATGCCCAGCGCCCTAAAATCGCATTTGTTGTTATGATGGTTTCTTCCCGGAAAAATGTCACTCTACCAACGAAAGTTTAGAATTGTACTACCTTCTTGGCAATTTTGTGACATCAACTCAAGAAGTAATATTTTTCTAAATTAAATATTCTAAATGGATATGTTTACACAATTACTTATGTTTAAATGTATAAATGAACAAAGATATACAAAAATATTCATTACGCGTATTAAAATGTACACTTCACATTACATTGCATACTCATCGAAAAATCACGAATATGACACACGTCAATCGTCCTTATTCTTGTACTCTCTTAATGAAAAGGAAGTAATACAGTTATTTCTGAAATCGTTCGTTTTCTGTGTTGATATTCTATTTTGTAAAAAATTACTGTGTAAATTTTAAAATGACGTTTGTTGTATGAATAAAATTTATTCAAATATTTAGTCATCATTAGTCCATTTGATGTGGCACTAAATGCTGTAATTCTCAAGGTTTTTAATTTGAATTTGCGAATCATGTATTGCTTTCTCCGCATCATTTTAAAACTATCATTCTCATTTCAAAATCAGTTGTTTCCGGGCTTGAAGGCCGTGGTCCAATGGAGACTCCAACTTCAAGCCCGGAAACAACTGATTTTGATATGGAAACCGGCCGTGAAAGCCTACATTGTATATCATTCTCATTATTCACGTTTTCAGAGTTTTTGAAACTGCACTGAAATCCACAACCGTTTACTTTTCTGGTAAACGAATATCCCATCTCAATAAAATTTACTTTTAAACTTCAAGAACTCGTTTCATATTGTTTTGAATATTACGTTTATTTCAGCATAAAAACATTGAACACATAATTTTCAAAACAAAAATCATAAATTAAACGTGATTTAGTAATTTCACTCATTTTAGAAAACAATCCACAAGTAGGAATTTTTTTCTTTTAAACTTGTATCGAACTTTTTTCAGAAATAACAAAAAGACTTAATTAATTAATAATTTATTTTTAATATAATTAATTTAATATAATTAATAATTTATTTAAATAATTTTATTTAATTTATCATTAAATAGTTTTGAAACAAAGAGGCCAACAAGAGGGGTTTTTTACGCCTCTGCAACCAGAGAAGCAAGTGACCGTTTAGCATTTGGAGGGAAACAAAGCTGGCCGTGCCATCGCGGGCGACCCTGGATCAATCAACAGCTCGTCGCCGCGCACAAAGCGGATCGCAGCTGGCTGATGCTCCACAAGGACCCCGCGGGCGGCCGCGTTTTTAATTTCCTGCCTCAAAACGCTTTGACAAATAATTTGCAGCCGAAGTGGACTAGACCAGCAGAACTCGTCAAAATTTCTTCATGGGGATATCATTTGCAACGATATAATAAACGGGTGCATTACAATGCAGCCATCGCTTTTCCTCTGCTTCTTTCTCTACGGTGCTCTACGTGATCGTTTTTCAATATGTAATGTTTGGCAAAATGTCAATTATAAAATGTGAACGAAGACATCGTGTGATCGTAGTTTTTTTTGGCTGTCATTATTTTGTAGATGTGTAGAGAATAATATACCTCTCGATGAATTTCTATTTTGTATCATTTGTTGTAAAATTGCTTACAATATTTTCCAATTAATATTTAAGGCTTAATTACATTCACACGATTCTATCCTTATCAATACACCGACTCTCATGACGGGTTGAAAAGGTTGTGATTGTTTCACGCTAACGTGAGTTAGTGGTTTGTGCAACGTATATTGACGCAGAATACATATTAAGAATTAATTTTATTCGAGACCGTCTGAAAATTAACTCATTGTTGTACACTTTTGCGGCAAGAAAGTTGTTCATTTCGTGTCTATTCTGATAAGAGTCCTGTAATAAAAATTTTCCTGACACCACTGCCACCAACTTACCATGTAACTCCTGCCTACGAGGATCCAAGGAGCCTTGCATTATATTATATTTCGGGACTTTGAGATGGTTATTTTGTTGTAGAACTCGTTTTTCAATGCACATAGCACCTTGACTTGTAGATCAGCCTCGTTTTCATCCAGCTAAGAAACAAACTACAATCAGTAAGCCATGTACCAATGTACCACGTACTTTGTATGTGGTACTTTGGTACCACATGTAAAAATATGGTTTCATGTAAAAATACTATATTGAGTTATCTTTTAATACATTCAAAACATGCACTTATAAATTGATATTTTATGTGGAACTACTTACAGTAATTGTAATTGAACAATCTATTTAAGAAGTCTTCGACTGTACTTTCCAATCATTTCGGAAAATAATGGGAGAAGCACGATTTCTAAGACACTGCTTTCCCATCTCGCATCCCGCCACTTAGGAAATTCCCTAGCATTTGATTTCAACGGAAACATATCATAAGTTGCGGCTCTTGTTTTTCCTACTATATCTGGCGAAGTTCCCATTTTTTCACATTATCTTGTATTTCAGGGTCCATTACATCGATAGAACCTGACATTCTTGCCTCAATTAAAGAAAACACAGGAACATCGATCAACAAGTATGTGGCCATGCTAATAGAACAAACAATCGGGTGATAACCACACTATATTTTGTTCAGTATAAGTATAAAATTTGCTTTTAAAACTTTATTTTGAGAAAAAGGGTGCTCGTTTAAGTGAAGAAAATTAACCTGTTGCTACTTCATTAGGCACATCTGCTGGCCACTGCTGCGGCATTGGCAGAGGGTGGTGTTGGTGGTTTCAGAGCACCCTGTGCGCGAACTCTTTTGCTCATTACTACAACTAGATGGATTATAACACACTTTTTGTGTCAGTGATATCATAAGAAAACATGCATACCATAAAATATTCACACGGCAAAAGACCCTTTCCATGACTCGACAGGATTCCTCGACTCGGCCTACATATCTCTGCGATGAACTCTCCTGTCTCGTCATGAAAACGTCGACTTTCTTGCTTTGTGATGTAAAATACTATTAACCAAAATGTCTAATATGAATTATCGATCGTAACAAAACTATGCCAATGTATTCAACACAAATATTTGAAATGTTAATAATGATGTGTCAGTAAAATAAGTTATTTCTTTGTGAAAAATATGAAAAATACGATACCTAATTGATTATATGTAATTGAATTCATATTGTTCATTACAGTTGTCACATTATTATACCTACAGATATCATATTATTTTTAAAGAAAAAACTATATACATTAAATTTATTTTAAAAATGTATTCCCTATGCTTAACAGAATGTATTATATTTTCTCAAATGCAGAACGCCTATAGTTTACTTCAGAAAAACTTAATTCTGAAACATAGTATACCTATCAAATATAGAAAACTAGATTTTTTACGTGCGTTTATTCTTCTAGCCTTTTCCTCTGTAACTTCATAAACAATGTTCTATTTTTTTATATTTTATTGTCGTTTTTAATTTTTATGACATATTCATTTTAACCCTATCTCTATCGTTCGTCAATATTCATATAGGTTTTCAAAATAATTTATGAAAGTGTCACAATTAATATGCACCTATCGCAAACGTAAATGAACATTTCGCAATTACTGGCGAGTTCCATGTGTTTTATACGATGTCTAATAATAAACGGTATGCAATTAGTGATTGTAATATTGAAAGTTCACATAAAACGGAACCCACTCAACAGAAAAACATTCCACAGATTATTCATTGAAATATAGTTTTGAGATAGCAGGACGTACTTCAATTCCGATATTTGAAAACGGTTTTTTATAAATTATGAAGAACCTTTCTGTTTCACCATATTTGTATTAATCGTGTTTAGTTTTCTGTTGGCAAGTAATACTTTATAGACGAAATTCTCGTCTACTGGAATTCGAGATAACACTGCTGGAAAATAGAAAGTTTCCGACCAGTTTCTTTTTAATTTTCTTTTTTTATCTCCGTGCGTCATTCACATTCAGGGAGCGAAATTGTGAGGAAAAAGGAAATCAAATTGGGATACACTAAAAGTTTGACTTCATGTTCCTTATTCATAATAGCCTTTTTAGCGTATTGCTGAGAAAACAAAACTGAAACTCATTTATTTCTAGGTGTACTATTCTGGAATAATAATGCGAAGTTTGTAGGTGTATCGCTATCCGAAGTTAGTGAATCTAGTATACTTTTTGTTGTGTAGTTCCTAGTATTTGAGACACTACAGGGCACACAGTACAAAACAGGGTAACAGTACAAAAACAAATGTTAGTGTACGCTAAAGTAGTGACAAATGCAAATATAACCAAAACATAGTGATGTCTTCCTACTATTCTTAATATTCCTCCTACTACTATAACACGCAACATTATCTCGATACAATACAACACGAAAGAGAGCTTTGAGTATTGATTGCTCATGGGAGTATCATGTACCCAGGTAACCGGCCGGACGAGACGTGGTGTCAATAACGACATGGAAAAAGTACTAAAGGGCAAAGAACAATACAGCCGGTTTCTCAAATTTTTGAAGGACATAAACTTGTACAGTGCTATGTAAAAAGTTAATAAACTTGTTAATATTGTGATCTGAATATTCTCTCCCAACGTGTTCTATTACACCATGTACAAAAATAATGCTATTGTGTAGATGTCGCTAATAACCTTGTAGTTGATGCGACATAAAATAAATAAATAAACGTATTACGAGGAAGACTGATAGTAGGTCGCTTCGTTGGTAATCACAGATGAAGCGCTGGAAAACTGTTCCACATGAGAAGGCAGTATCATCTTTTCAGACGCAAGTTCAAAATCTCTCTAATGTAGGATTATGTTGCAGTTCTAAACGTGTAGTCGGGCTCTTACTGAGAATTGGATGATTTTGATGTGCTGATAGAACATGTTTGTCACATCTTCTTCACTAGCGTGTTCCTGTGTTTGTTACATTTTTTTCGTATTTGAGAGAATGTGTTAAACTCCATTCGCGAAGCACCTCTTCTCTAGGAGTGTGTTTCCTAGAACAGCGCGGTTTCAAGGATGCGTGTACATGCTAGTGGGAAGTTGCCCGTGAGAACTTTTTCACTTGCAGGATCTAGGTAAACGCACCGTGGACTCATATTTTCTTATGCAAGACAATGCTCAACATACCACAAGAACATTGTCTAGTAAGAGTCAGGCACACTTGTAAGTTGTGTGTTCCAGAAAACGGACAAATGCGACTACTCCCACTTCTTTACTAACTACCAGTCGCATGGAAATGCCATTTCGTTACTTGGCAATGGTGGGGGGGTTATAACAAACCCCAGAATAAATTGCAATATAATTGAAAGGAAACTGTGTGTATTTAATAAATAATTCTACGTGTTTTTAATGAATATGTACGCATGTATGTATATATGCATGTATGTATGTATTTGACGCCCCTCAAGGTCGCTAACTGGTCAGCGTGCTCCCTTTCTAAGACGCGATTCCCGGGTTCGATTCCCGGTCGGGCCAGATTTTAGTGTGCGCTCTCCTTACAAAGTCCCTGTATCGCACCTAGAAAATTTAGCAAGATGGTCATGAACCATCCGAGACGCACGCATTTATTAATATATTTAAATAATTTCTTAAGTCGTCAATTTATTATTAACATCGATGTTTTAATCGTGAACACCGATGTTTGGCTTCATGAATGTTTTTTGTCACTATCGCATCACTACCCCGCACCACCAGAACAGACGTTCTCGAGTTAAACCAATGGCATAAACTTCTTTTTTGCTCTTGCGTCCCCTTCGGTTATTGGGACTAAGGCTATCTCGGATACGAAAAAACTGATAATCGGATTTTATTTGGTAAATGATTGTGTACCTCTTATTTTAAAATATTAATGCACATTAAAATGCGCATGACAGAGCTTAATATAAATAAATGAACTGTATACCACACTCTAAGAAGAATATCTAAACCTGAGAAAAGCAATGACATACCACACGCAATTTTTTTTACCAATGAATCCGATGGGCGGCTTCGCCCAGTGTACAAAGGAGCTCGTTACTACACTCCCAATAGTTTATACACATCTTTGCTATGATTTTTCAATAAACTTTTCTTTCTTTTTTTATTGACTACCTTAGTTATTCTGGATCCGCGGTTAACACAGAATAATATAATAGCGATTCTAGGCAATACTGAATTTCAATCGTTGCCAGTCGCTGATTACACTGAATTACTTCGCGTGTGGTGAGTACATACATGTCTGATGATAAGATGTAATGAAAGTTTCAAAAATGAATTCTAAGGGAAAATTCCTATTCAAAGTGGCTAAAATATTCTGCTGCTACGTTTTGAAAATAAGACCACTGTCACAATTACTAATGTATTTGTATTAAGAAGCACAAAATTAATCAGAGATCATTTATTTCGTGCCTGAAACAAATTGGTTGTTGACCAGCGTAATTGTTGCGGCTTGTGAGACGTAAGATGCGTGTTGGGAGATGCCTGCACGAAGGATGCGATATCAATGTCAATATTTCCAAAACACCGATCTTTCTATAAAAATATAGATGTTTTAAGCATTGATGTATTGAAACCGATGTTTTTAAAACATAAATGTTTTGGGGTCGAGGTTTTGTTTGTGGATGAAAAATCCCCAAAATCCCAAATTTGTAACAGTTGAAATATAAACTAATAACTGTTGGTACATCTGTCTACCTGTACGAACCAAACAAACGCGGTCTGTCCTACCTTCATCTAGCAGACCACTAGCCCTCCCCCGAGATGGTCAAAATGTCCTGGTTCTTCCGTGTTCTTCCCCATATTTTGCAAATGGAGAGGCGTTTTTAACTTTGCTTTCAGTTAAATTTTAATTATAAATTACCACCAGAACGGACGTGCTAGATTTCGCTTTTTTTTGAATGCCATACGTCGAATTTGTTTACGAATGAGTTCGAATCCCCCTTGTATTTCATCCAGACTTTCCATGTTCCTTCGTTCTTGGCTGGGGTAGTTAAATAGTGATGGGGATAAAATCTGCTTTGCTTAGGGAAGGAAGGGATAACTCAAACACGCAACTTAATTAAGATACTCTAGTTCAAAGAACACACATTACTGGAAGGGTTCGAGGGAAGGTAGTGCTAACCTTCATTACATACATCCCAAATAAAGGTTTTAAAATTACCCCCAAAAACAAATATTACGATCGAATGGCTGAAAAAACGTGAATACAGAAGACCAAAATTTGAGCAGAATATAAAAAAATTATTTTTCTTCTGACAAAGGTACACATGTTAGTACTATCTTGCCCCGACCCCTTGTACCAGTTTACATTGAGAGATCTGATCTTTTTGGACGAGAGAGTGAATGATCTTTGGTGGTACTGCAGCTTCCGGAGAACCACGTTTGGTAGAGATAATTCTACTTAACGGAAGGGTTCGAGGGACAGTAATGCTAACGTTTATTACATAAATCCAAAAGAAAACTAATTGCTGCTGATGTTGGCTGTGTCGAAGGAGACAGCGAGCTCTGAACGAGATAGAGCATCGAGAGGGAGATCAGGTTAGGACTTGTAATCGACTATTCTCTCTGGTCTCTTTAAGGTATCTTGACATCAATAATGTTTTCACTAAGAAGGCCAAACTATGTAATGTGCCACGTGCCATTATCCAATACGTTTCTTTTAGCACTTGCATCTATCAGAGTAAACGAAGAGAGACTTAATGACGCCTTTCTTACAGTATATATGTAACAAAAAAACGTGGGCAGAGTTGAGCGTACCTTCCTTCTCGGTCCAGCGCATTACAACCATCTCCCCTCCGCGTGCTCGCAATTCCTGTTTACGGCGCGCGATCTATTATTAAATTTCGCGCGTTCCTGCGCTCGCCGGCGCGTGCATAAACCATCCTCGCAAATAATTGGGGCGTTAATTCTTAATCCCGTTTAATTGGCGACATGCGACGACGACGCTGACTGCGACGGCGGGGCGCGCCGCGGCAATACCACGAACTAGGCGCCCCCCCCTTCAGCACCGCCAACGTCGCGTCCTGCCCTCCTCCCCCCTCTCCACCGCCTTCCTTTGTTTCCGGGAGCCGTGATAAATTCTAAGAACCTTAAATAAATCCAGTGGGAGATTACGGGACGCGCTTCCTTTAAAACAAAATCTAAAAGGATTTTGTCGCTTTACCCGCACCGGGTTAAATATGAGCCAGCCCTGACTGGGAGTTCCCCTCGCCGGGCCCCTTCTCCACCTTCCGGCGCCGCGGCAGCTCCGCTTCCGGAATCTCCCTCGCTCATCTGCGCCGACGAGATAAGCAGATCGCTCGAGGCGGCAGGCGGTGGAGTGGCGACGACGGCGCGGCGGCGGTTGTGGTGGCGTTGATTCTAGAGGCGACGGCGACGGCGACGGTGAGGGTGGGGTGTGGCGTGGCGTGGCGTGGCGTAACGTGACGTGACGTGACGTGAACCGTAACGTGCGTGTCGTGAACGTGCTTGGCTTGGCGTGGCGCTGGCGTGGGCGTATGGCCTGGCGTGGCGATGCGCGTGATTTGAGAATTGTATTGGGCGTGGCTGATGTTTGGTGCTGGGAACCGTGTTGGGCGTGCGTGGTTGCCGTGGCGGTGTTCGTGGGCGTCGGCGGGGTTGGCGTTGCGTGGATTGGCCGTGGCAGTTGATTGAGCGTGCTAGTGGCTTGGGAGTCGAGCCGTGGTTGGTCGTGCGCTGGTATTGTGGCTGGTCCAATCCTTGCTGGCAGTGGCGTGGTTGGGCGTGGCGTGGTTTGGCGTGGCGTGGTTGGGCGTGGCGTGGTTTGTCATGACACGACGCAGTTTGGTTTGCTATAGTTTGCTGTGGTTTGCTATGGTTTGCTATGGTTTGGTATGACATTGTGTGGTATTGTCTAGTTTTCAATGGTGTTGCGTGGTGGGACGACGACCTGCCTACCAAAGGGGTGGATTGCATTGCTGCATTACAATGTCTCATAGTCCTGTTACTATAACCGTGCTGCGTCTTAGACGAGGTTGTGCCCGAGACTGATTGGCACTGGAACTGACGGTAACTGCCTGTATTATAACTGTATTGTGATGTCTGAGGTTGTGCTGTGACTGCTGTTATTGTATTGATATTGTCTCTGTGATTTCTACTGTACTGTGACTGTACCGTGTCTAGATTGTGACAGGCTGTAAAGGGACTGTGCCGGGCGTGTGACGGTAGTGTGACTGCGGCTAGTTAGGATTGGACTCCGACCAAAGTTGGGATTGGGACTATACTGTGACTCAATTGTCGCTGTGAGAAAGACTATGGCTCAAGCTACATCTGTGGCAATGGCTGAGCATGTCGACATAACGGTAGTTGTAGGGGCGTTGGCTACTACGGTGGCGGGGGTGGTATTTGCAATGCCCGGTGCTCCGGCCGCGGAGGTAGCAGCAATGGAGGTTGTGGCGTGAAGGAACCGATGCCCGATCCGTTACAGCCTGCGGCACCAGTAGCGGTGTTTATCTCAGGAGTAATATTAAGCTGCGGTGGGAGGTGGTGGATGTGGGGACGGGGAGAAGGGAGCACCAGCCCGCTACCCTTACAGCTGCCGGGCGAATTTTCAATGCGCAAAGGGAAGCGTTGATAATTTGTTTGTGTTTAATGCTTGGTCGCTTAGCGCACCTTGCTTGTTCCTCGCAGGATGCCAAACAGAGGATAGTAGATGGATACTGGAAAATTGCTGTGGGGTTCAGATTCTCAGTGAAATTTGTTTCTCTGCTTCAGAATTTCGTAGAATAGTGAAAATCTGTTCTCAGCTGTCTTCCTTTCAAACCGTAAGCCAAACAAACTATTTCCTACTTAATTAACCTGATTATTTGGGTTTACAAAATTATTTCCCTTGCTCTTAATATGAATAAAATTATTGGAAAAAGAGAAGACATTGTTTGTTCTTTCACGATTGGTAATTTAATCACGATACAGACTAGACTCGCTAAGTTGTTTTGATATCTTACAGACACATAAATGAAATAACAAAAAATTGCTGTTGGTAGATTTATTAAAAAGAAAATTAAAGAACTAAACAAATTTTTAAACTGTGATGAAATGAAAAAATAATTTTCCTACGTTTCAACCATTACATTTTACAGCCTTCAACTAATATATTAACAAAGTTTAAACAGTTGTACTAAATGGTACGAGTTAAAAAGATCTAGAATTAAAACATATTAAACATTTATTACTATTGCTTACAATAATAAATAGTTATTTAATCACAATACAACTTATGTTACAAGACCGTATCCATAGATGTATGAACAAATAAATTTTCACAATTAGGTAATAAGTTTAAATTTGTAATATCTTCCGATTGTAGATGGTTCCTGGTTACGATTGTTGAATATTTATTACATTCACAAAGTCCTTAAAATGTTTTCTTCCTTCTACAATAGTTTATTCTTAGTTGTGTTTTATTTTTCAATAATCCACGTAATTCCTTCCATACCTGGGATAATTGTAATTTTTACGTCAATAGTTTTATACGTCACAATGACTTCACAAAATTACTTCAGCATTCACCTTTTCGCTACTTAACCATACACTTTCATGGTGAACAATTTATCCAACACGCGTTCAATACATTCGTATTCATTCTACTGTTTTCGACTCATTTTTTTTATTTCATTTGTTGTCATAGTTGACCTACGCATTAACTTCCTTAGTTTACTTATCTCTAGGCGAACAGGTCTCTCCTATAAGCAACTTCTTGTAAACTTCACCATTATAGAAATTAGATATTATTTGAATTAAAATATTCAGAATTATTATTTGTGACTTGTCACATCACGTAACTATTACTAAAGAAGATTTTTGTTATTAAAGAAAGTTTTATTAGTGTGCGGGAGTCACTGAGATTTTCACCTCTCTTGATTCTAAAATTATTATTCCTTTTAAAAATTAATTTAAAAAATTATTCACTTTACAAATCAATGTAATTTTATTGTAGCTCTCAACAACGTTTATGTGTTGCGGTGTGTTATTAGAAAAGCATATATTAAAGACGTGAAAAATCGAACCATGTTAAACATCAACGAAAAATATGTTAATATTTATGAGTTTGGGGTTAGTAAATATTAAGTCTAGTTCCACATAAATTCAAGTACTGCAGAAATGCGAAAAAGGTAGGATAATTCCGAAATTTCCAAGTATATTTCCGTGTAAACTAAATAGAATACAATCTTACAGACTTTGTATGCCATGAATCATTTCTAGCAAATTATAAGTAATTTCATTACATATACAAATTAGCAGTCCATAAATATTTGTGGAGCATGCTTTTCATCGTCTTTAAATTTTTGTACTTTCATGTCTTACTTTCCTTTTTGTCTACTTTTTGAATGCCTGAAAATAAATGTATCTCGTTTATAAGAAAATAAAATTCAATTTTCTTCATATCAAAGCAAACACATGGAATGAAAAAAGAAAAATTCTTTCTCTGATGTTGTAGAGGTTGTAAAACCCAATTTTTGACATGTTTGTCTTCTTAATTTGTAAGTATTCTTGGAATTGAAATACTTATAAACGCTACTCTAAAAACATAGCCGGTAATCACTCCTAAAGAATACTACCGGGAACTACGTTTCCTTTCTGCGTTTAATTAACCCAAATCCACAATTAGAAAACATTTTCAATTACACCCGGTCGCTTCCACCCATTCACCCTAAGAGGCTAATTATTTCTTAATAATTGAACTCTGAAGGGAAAGGGCGAACAATAGAACTACCAAAAAGCGAAAATTTTAACCTTTTCCTTACAGAATTCCCCAATTTTTTACTTTAACCGTTCTTGTTTCTCGAGAAAAAATTCTCGTTAATTTATTCATAAGTATAATTACCTCCTTGCGCCGCTAGGTTCGCTATAAAGAAACCCATAAGCGAAGCAAAGTTTCCGCATAAGGGCTCCGGCAGATGACGGGATGGTGAACGTTGGGCTGGGATGGCGGCGCTGCAGCAGTGCTGGCGGACGTTACGGGTACTAAGGAGGACTTTTAAAGATGGCAGGCGCACTCTGGTTTCGAAATAAGTGGAACAACAGGCGCAGAAAGAAGTAATGGTGCGTGAAACCTTCTCCTCAAAAAATGAAGAGGAACAGAAATATTCAGATTATAGCGTAAATGAGAAATCAGACGAACATACAACCAGCGACAGACATTACGATGCAACTCGGACGCTTTGCAATTTTCCATAACTCCAAAACGATTATATCTACTTATAGGAATAAAGCTTGAAGATAATTAATGTTTTGCGATATAAAGCGGTGCATTTCTTTCGACCGTTGAAAGAATATTTGGTTATTTTCAAAACCCAATCCCGTAAAAAGAGATTTTTTAGGAGATTGGGTTTTGAAAATAACCAAAACTTCTTAAAAGAAAATTTAAATTTATTTGAATTGGTATGCAAGATGGTCCAGTGCAGGAAGTGATTGAACGACTTTCTTTTATTTTATGCATTAATGGAGAGTACGTTACTTTCTGCCATTTATTTACGTTTGTTTCTCTTCTACCATTACTTCATTTCTTGGTTCATTATTGGTTGTTCTTCTTCTGACCTAATCAATTTTGTTTTTGACTTCCCCGGTATAACTTTCGTAATCTAAATATCACTTCTTATTTTAATGTCCTTGAAGTTTTAATTGTTCATTTTATACTTTTTAATATTAAAATGTAGTACACATTTTTACGGACGTAGGTGTTTGGACTTAGAAGTATACTACCTATCGTAGTATTAATTTTTCAGTGCAATATCCAAATTTATTGGAAGAAAGGCTAATGATATGACGTTTTCAACGTGTGTTAGCTCGCATAGAGAAGCACACACAGACCTTCAAACATCATATCCTAAGGCAGGATTTGAATCCGCGCTTCGGAACCGGGTGAATTTTGGACGCGCTGTTTCACAAAATATGCTCTTTTAATATCTCATTTGCTTATTTAAATGACCTGCAAACCAATTCTCGCGTTTTTATGCTATTTCTCATTTTTGTTTTGAAGTAAACTCTCCAATGGTTGAACCGTTGACCTGTTGTACCGTCCAACCGTTGAACCGTTGTTATCTGATCCGAGCTAGAGGTTTTATCGGGCACAACTTAAACTACTTGTGTTGCAAATAATATTTTATCTTATATAAATATAAACGGTTTAATTTTGAATTTAATTTTATTCCGACCGTAATGAAATTTTGTAGCAAATAAAGTTCAAAACAGGAGAAAAAATTATGCTCTCGACGAGAATACGTAAAATTTTCGTTTTCATTTATTTGGCCATGTATTTTTACTAATTCTAAAAACAAAATCGAAGTGTGTATTTATTCAGTTTTTGCGAGTATCTCGAACCCCGTAAGAAAAAATATTAAAATGATATTTTTTCTCAATTCTCAATATATTCTTTTTTTTAATTATTTCAGTCAGGCTTTGAATAATTGATGATTATAGTTGTTACTTGATATTTGCCAAGATTATGCATCAATGCATTTGTTTGCAGCTGCCCGTAGCAACAGTGATCGGAGCCAACATATCGAGGTGTGGCACGCCGATGCATGATACTGCGTCATGTGTGGCCTGGGGTTACGTAGTAGTAGCGTGGCGTAGTATTGAGGCGGGCGAGGCGGAGCTGTGAAAACGGAACAATGCTGGTTAAAGAGGGACAGCGTGGAGTTGAACGTGACGGGGCAAGGTGGGTTGAGATAGGGACATATTTGATACAAAAGCTAACTGTTACATAAATAAAAACATTTGCTCAATATATCCTACGCGCAACAATGCCTGGTTACACAATGAGTTCTTACTCACCTGCAATTTATCAGACAATTAACCTCCAAAGAAATAAAATAACTATTACAACAATTATAGATATGAAGTAAAACACCACCACATTACAAATGCAATTACATACATTCATGCGTCAGACGCGCAAATATATGCATTGAAACTGACTGAAAGTTAATGACCTTCATTTTTAAATTACATTCATATTTCAATTGTATGCTGATCTTATGCCTCCTAAATTACTATCAAGCCTCTCTTCAAATTTTCATTTTTCTTTCATTGGCTTTCGACTTCCTTCTTGATCCACGTTTATTCTTAGCCCTCCCAAGACCAATTTCTCCGTCGGTTCCGTCGTGATCCAACTTGCTCTCCTCCTTACTCAAAAAATACCGAATCTAATTCTCAACCTCTGACATTCTAGTTATAACATACAAAATATTACATTGTTATACAAAAAAACTATAATTTTATTGCTGACTTCCCGTATTAAATTAAATTAATAATTAAAATCTAAAATTGTCGACACCGCACGAAGTTCATCCTAACATCTCCATGCTACTTTGCTACCACTTCTATTCTCTTTTGTTGTAACAGCAACAATACTCTCACTTGAGTGTCCACTCCTTCTTGATCCTCACTGTCTTATGAAGCGGCGCAGATCTAACTCTAATACATTTCTCCTTGATCACTTGTAGGTAAAGTTTTCATTTGTCACCCACTCAATGCATTCCAATTCGCCAATGCCATTCTTTTCTTCTATTGTTCACTTCAAAATACTTAATTCTTTTTTTTCTCATGTTAATTTGCCGTGTCATTCGACGGTGCTTTGGAATTTATTAATATTTCCTTTATTCAGAATTAGATTAATATAACTCACAAACACAGGTGTCCAGGAAGGAAACGTCAAATTTGTTTAAGCAAATTTTACCTAATAAACATGCTCCATGCCGCAATAGGCACTCAAAAGTTGATTAGAAAAAATACTAAAAAAAAGTAGCACATATTAAAAAACCTGTGAAAGGGTGTATATTGGTTGCCTTTTTATTTCTGTGTTAATTTCTCTTTCTGAGCAATATTCATTTCTTTTGCTAATAATAAACAATTGATATGTTTATATGTTTCTGAATTGCAAATATTTGCATAAAACGTTTTTTTCAAACTAACAAACTTTTTTCAAACTTTGTTCTAAAGTTCGCAACTGCGTGCAGAATACAAAGTGAAGGTGGATATGAATGATCCAGATACGATACCGAAACAGTACCGCCTAATAACCGATCGTCCCTTTTCCGTCCGTTTTCTGTACAGAAAAATGAAAACATAACTGTCTAAAACAGTCTTACACGAAGTCTTGATAGTGTAAACAGGGCCGTGAGAGGCATTGGAAGTATAAACATTACCGTGTAAAACTGTCTTACGAGAGGAAATAAGAGTGAAAATATTATAATGTAAGTCAACATGATCGTGTGAACATGATCGTGTAAAACGGTCTTACGATAAAAATTGAGAGTAAAAACAGGACCATGTAAAACGGTCTTACAAGGGGAATTGGAGTGAAACATGATCGTGTAAATCGGTCTTACGAGAGGAATTGGGAGTGAAAACATGACCATGTAAATCGATCTTTCGAGGGTAATTGGGAGTGAATATATGACCATGTAAATCGGTCTTACAAGGGGAATTGGAAGTGAAAACTTGATCGTGTAAAACGATCTTACGAGAGGAATGGAGAGTAAAAAAATATGACCATGTAAAACGGTCTTACGAGAATAATTGGGAGTGAAAACATGACCATGTAAAAGTGTCTTACGAGAGGAATTAATAGTAAAAACATTACCATGTAAAATGGTCTTACGAGAGGAATTGGGAGTGTAAACATGACCATGTAAATTGGTCTTATGAGAGGAATTCGGAATGAAAACATGACCATGTAAATCGGTCTTATGAAACGAATTGGGAGTGAAAACATGACCATGTAAATCAGTCTTTCGAGGCTAATTGGGAGTGCAAATATGACCATGTAAATCGGTCTTACAAGGAGAATTGGAAGTGAAAACTTGATCGTGTAAAACGATCTTATAAGAGGAATTGAGAGTAAAAGAATATGACCATGTAAAACTGTCTTACGAGAAGAATTGGGAGTGAAAACATGACCATGTAAAACTATCTTACGAGAGGAATTAATAGTAAAAACATTACCATGTAAAATGGTCTTACGAGAGGAATTGGGAGTG